>QEPC01008797.1:3453254-3494999 GCA_003113815.1 Sphenodon punctatus
CGGTATGGCATGCATGTGAATGCAACAGGACTTGTTAACAGCGAACTATTGAGAACCAGTTTTTAAAAATCCAGATAATTGCTGCACGTGTGAATTCGCCCTAAGTGTTTTTCTTGCCCATGTTCTGTGAGCTCTGATTTTTCCTAATAGAGATGTGCACCAGGGACCCATGTCATTATTTTTCATTTTCATTATTTAAATCTTTCATTTTTGTTTTTGTAAACATCAAAATTTTGTTTGTTTTTTCTTTAGTTTTCTATTTTCATTGGTTTCAATGAAAAACACATTTTTGAGTGTAACATTTTCATTGTTCTTTATATGTGGATTTAACTTGGAGGGATTCTACCACCAAAGGAAGGCATTATGAGTACCACATTTCAGAATGTTTGGATAAATGAACCTGATTTTTATAAGTTGTTGAATTATGTTAATTTGCAAAAATCTGCATACACATTCCTGCCTCTAAGTTCTTTGTCTCCAATCTAATGTGCATGAATATTGGCAAGTTTATACCCCTCCCCAAGATGACTATCTCTGCCAACTTTCAGAAGGGTTGGATACAGGATCCTGGTGGTATAAGCAATTAACTTGTAAATGTATGTCTGCCTGTAACATCTTTGTAAATAAAATTTGGCAGAGCAGTATCTCACAGCTTCAGGATAATCTCTGCCAAATATCAGAAAGATGTGATAAAGGGTCCCAATTTTATATGCCTGCATAGCATATGCAGAGAAGGAGCCTATGCCAGGGATTCTCTTATGTGTCACTGTGGTATAAGATCGGTTTGTGATGTCAATTGGCCAGCAGAAATGTCAACCAAATATCCTCATTCTGTACTGTGACCATCCCAACATCTCTCCCCCACTTATTACTGGGAAGTCGGAAGCATCTGTTTAGGAAAGAGCCAATAAAGATTCTCTTATGCCCTCTGTCACAGTGCAGCAAGATGTAATTGTGATGATAATTGGCCAGCCTGGATGTGTAAACCATGTCTCCTGATTGTGGAGATGCTATCCCCCTAAGTCCCTTCTATGCCCACCTGAGGGCAACCCCCGATTGGTCCTGTCAAGCTGGAAGCATGCACCAATTGGCCAGTGAATGTGTCTGACAGTCTTTTGGGTTGCTCTCCATTCTCCCTCCTACAGCCTCCCTCCCCTTGCCATGCCAGGTGCCTGCCTCTGACTGGCACTGCATGTGCTGCTGTTTATCTGAATAATACTCTTCAAGGGAATAACTTCAATAGTTTATAAAATTGGAGCTCTTTATCAAATTGTCCTGTTGTTTGGAAGAGATGACAGGGAAGGTGTGGCATACATTTCTGCCAAATGCTTTGTAAACAGACGAATATAAATATGTTATAAGACATTAATTTGAAAATGCATTTCCAGGAGTAACATCAGGACCCTTTGTCCAATATTTCTGAAATTTGGCAGAATTGGTAATCATGGGAAGCAACATAAATGTCCCAAGTTTTATGCAAACTGGTTGGAAAATAAAGAAGTTGTAGCCAGGAATGTGTATGCAATTTTTCTTATAATCACAACATTCAATTGCTTTTAACATCAGTGTCCTTTATCCAATTCTTCTGAACATTGGTACTCATAATGTGCTCCAAAATCCTCCCCTAGTTTCATCAGAATTGAATAAGAAACTAGAAAGTTATAGCCATAAATATGTTTTTCAGTTTTTTCCCATTATTTTGAAAACTAAAATTTGTTTTCATTTTTATTTTTGTTATAATTATTCTTTGTTTTCATTACTACAATAATGAAAAACAAATTTTTGCTCTTGTTATCATAATAACGAGAATGAATTGCACACCCCTATTTTCTAAAAGGTAAACTGCCCAAGGGTGGGAGGAGGGTGAAGAAGTGGTGGGCTACTTACTCCTTCTGGGTCTCCATTTTAGTTTCTCTCCCTTCACCATTAGAAAGCACCTAAGAACTTATTTATTCTCCAGATGCTTTTAAGAGCCATGGCTGCTTCCCCTTAAATGTACATTGTCCTTCCCTGCTACCCTCCTCCTTTTAAATTGTTTTTATATAGATTTATATTTTTAAAAGATTTTATGTTATACGTTTATGTTGTTCAGCACTTTAAGGCATGGTGAGGTGCTATAAAAATAAACATTAATAATAATAATAATTATTATTATTATTGAAACAAACAAAACATCCTCCTTCCTATATTGTTGAACCGCACTCTATCTCTGGATCCTATATAGTTAAAATACTATCCAGAAAGTTAAACACAAAATATCTATGATGTTTATAACATTTAACTGTAATAAACTGGATGGTTTATCATAATGAAAAATTCCACTCCCAAAGTGTCTGCAATAAGCTTTGACTTTTATTATTCCACTGTTCTAGATCATGTGTTCTCACAACTGTGCAAGCCTGAAGTACGCTCATTCTGATTCGCTAGCATTTTATGAAGAGGAAAATGGCAGCAAAAAGTAGAATGCAATGGAAAACAGGATCCTTTTTTAAAGTGGTAGAGTTAAACATGTTTGAAACTGGCCTTGAGGAACGCGAGGACAAGCTTGAAAAATACAGCAATTCTTCAAAATGAGAAAGAAACCTATGCCTGGAATCATATTTTTTTAAAAGTCCCAACCAGCTCTTCTATAATGCCTTTGTCTTCTACTGTGCTTTGAATGAATCTGGTGTTTTATTGTCAGAAACTACTTTTTTTTTAAAATGGCACTGATTTCTGCATGGCACCCAAATCGGACAATGTACTGCATTCTAGACAAGCTTTCCAATCATACCATCCAGACTGAAATTATTATTATATTTCAGTGTACACAGTTACAGGAATTATAATGAGACTTTTGTAAGGCTGTTTTCTTTGGTACTGTACTATCAAAATAATTATGTGAAAGATATGAATCACTCTATTCCATTTGCAAAAATGTTCAAATTGTAAGCTGATGATTTTAAAGAATAATGAACTACACACAGAACATCTCCTGGGAATTAATTTGCAACTGGAAGAAACAGATGACCCAAAGTGCTATCAAGAGTCATTACTCCACAGCTAGTCATGAATCCACAGGAATCCAGTTTCATGTGTCAAAGAGTGTTAGAAGGGTGTGAGAAGTGATGGCGGGGCATTGCCATCACAATATGACCCAGACCAGGAAGCCACTTGCAACATGGTCAGAATCGGGTCTGGTAAGCCAACAAACATGATGGCAGCAAGGCTGCTGGGGAAGGCAGGGGGCCACGTGAATGTATGGCTGGCTGGCCTCATCCCCGAGCCCATGACGGGCAGCCATGTCACATGGAAGTAAATCCATCCTATGTTAAATATTCCTCAGATTAGTACACACAGAGATATAAAAGGTCAAAATTAAGGTGATATATAAGCAGGTGGCATCTGAGATACGACTCCACACGCCCAGTGGCCCAGGGGATGGAGCAAGCATGGCTCTTATGCCATGCCCAGAACCATGGGGAGTGTGGGCTTGGGGGGGGGGGGGGAGCAGGGTTGCATCAGCTCACGTTGCACCTTTGCCCCGTGCAGATGTGCTGCACATGTGGCAAACGTGTGTGCTTTTAAGCGTGAGCGTTCTGGCCACGCGTACACAGGCTATAGGGTTGTGTCCTGTGTGTACAGCAGTGAAAGAGAAACCAACACAATACTAAAGAGTGAAAAAGGATGGGAGTGAAAACAGATGGGAGCACAAAAAGAGAGCCTTCATATCATCAGGAAATTGTACTCATTGACCTTGCTAAAATGAACATCACTGCCTCCTATTCAGTCAGGTATCCTCAAACTTTGTAGATTAGGTGAAGCAGACAAAATCTAGCCCTAATATGATACAGTGATAAGACCCATACCACCATATCCCTCTATGGCTGAAAACAAATGAGACAGTTTCTTTTCCCACATTAGCTGGCAATTCACCTGCACGTCTGTTAAGTGGCCACCAGATGTTCGTCCACTTCCGTCATGAAGCGGGCAGGCAGCTGGTATCCAATGTATCATCCAGAGAAGGTGGTTGATGCATCACAGGCTAACCCAGCCAGGCTAATCTGGGCTAATGTGCACCCTCTCGTCTGATAGGTACCATGCAGCCCCCACATGTGGCAAGGTCTGACAGCACTGTGGACAAGGCCATGATGTCAGCAAGGATCTGCCTCAGGAGCAGCAGCCACTGTCCGCCTGTCACTTGACAGCACGAGAGTAGAACCCACCCCTACCCACTCCAACCACCTGTCAGCTGACGGCACTGCCAGGAGAAGCTGCCATCGGCAGAAAGGGAGGGACCGAGGGAGGTCCCCCTTGTTCAGGGGTGACAGGTCTCACAGCTGAGCTGAGCCCCGCACAGTCAGTCCCTCCTTCATCTGTCATCCCACACAGAAGCCGGGCCATCTCCTGGGCCAGCAGCGGTGGCAAGTCTGGGCACACAATGTGCGACACAGACACCACCTCTGCCCACGTGCCGGGTTGAGACCCACCACCACAGGCAAGAGGGACTGGCCTGAGGTGCGCTGTTGGTACAGCTCTGCCCGGGCAGAGCCACTGGTTTTCCTGCACCCCAGACACCAGCTGAGGGAAGCCACACAAGGATGACAGCACCTTGGGCTGAGGATGGAGCCGTGTATGGCCCACGGACAGGATCGCTCTAGCCCAGAGTCTAGGAACAATCTGTTGCCACCAGCCACTTTTTACAGGCCCGATCCTGCTTCGGGAAGTTGGCACCCGTTGCTCCTAGGCCCAAGTCCTGACCATGTGATCAGTTCCTTGGCCCAACTCAAGGGGGTGGGAGCAGTGTGGCAGCTGCTGGAAGGCTGTATGTGTGTTCTGTTCTCTCCATCGGTCCAACAGGTGGTGGCTGAATAGCTGCTCCACAGACTGGGCAGGAGATCTGGCGGACTGCTGTGTCATATGCTTTCATCCTGTGTCTCACCCATTTTTATACACCTGCTTACTCCACACAGGTATCTTCCTTTGTTTAGAGATAGAATTGATTTTCTGTTGTGCTCATTGCCTCCGTTGCCCTTTCTGGTAATTTATTCTGTATGTTTATTACCCTTTTGCCTAAACTATCCTTTTCCCCCTCAGAATTCTAATTTTAAGATCATGTACTCTTGGTTTTCTATTTGTGTGTTCTTGGCAAGTACCCTAGGGTTTGTTTCAATCAATATTATCAATCTTTTTACTTCAGCAGTCACCATGATGCCTTTTGTTTTCTAATGAGAAAGCAAAATTATCTCAGTCTTTCTCCCAACCTTATATGTCTGATATTATTCTGACAGCTCTTCATCATTTCTTCCCAGTGCTAGGTACATACTAACACTGGCATTGTAAGCATGTCCTCCCTACCTTAGGACTAGGTCAGGAGCCAGTGTTCCTTGAGTTTTCCTCAGTGCCACTAATGGGGAAATTGCAGGGACAGGGGTCCCTGAACTAGGTACTTGAAGGTGTTGTTAACACCCCAAAACCCAATGGGGAGACAGAGCACTCAGGAACTTTCAGAAGGCACTCAGCATGGACCAGCACTGGATTCCTAACAAGCCCTTTTAATTCATTGAATTTTGCTCCTATCCTCTTCTGCTACACATGCTCTATCTTAGATGTAATTTTAGCCACTCCAAATGACTTCCCAGTAATGAAGGACACCAGCACAAGTGAAGGCATACAATTCTGAATAAGAGGTAGTGTGTATTGACTAGTGCAGCCAAATCTTAGAGTGTTAACAAACAAGAGGGGAACCCCCCAGTGTCCATGGTCACTCCGTGAGGCCCTCCACGCACTGACAGCTGCAGGCTCTGTGAGAGACCAAAGCAGACAGACAGGTGTTCTACCTGCCACCGTCTGCACATGGGTCCACCACCACCACCACCACCTCTCCAACATTAGAGTTGTGGTCACTCACCTGACACTCAAGGCTGGCACCTGCAACTCCATGATACTGAACCCGCACACACCCCAACATATGGGAGGAATGGGGTGGCCACGCGGGTACCCAGACACGCTAGGTGTCTCCCCCACCACAAGGGAGGCAAACCTGAACTTGCTAGGAGTTGTTCACACAGCAGGCTCCAAATTTCCCAGCTTGATTCCATGTGAAGCAGCCCCAGGGTGATGGGGGTAATGGGAGTGAAAGTGGGGCAACCACTCCTTGTTAACACCCTTAGTGGGTAAAGCCACATGAGAGAGGATGGGCCCAATACCCTACCTGAACCGGGGAGGGCGAACGCAGCCATCACATTTTGGGCCAGCAGGAAGGACAGTTCAAATAAGCAGTTCCCCATGGCCATCGCCAGTCCCTCCATGCCACAGGTCAGTCCTGCTGCTAGACAGTTGATGGGGTGGGGGGGTGAAGAAGCACGTGTGCTCTCCCCACCCACCAAACAGCTGGTTGGTGTAAGGGGGCCCAGAGGAGCATGTGCACTCCCCCTGCCCACTGAACAGCTGATCAGGGGAAGGGGAATCAGTGGAGCATGGGCACTCTCCCCAGCCACCAAACTCCTCAAAAGGGGGGAGGGGGGCAGAGGATCACAAGCTCTCTCCCCAGCCACCAAACAGCTGATCGGGGGGCGGGGGTGGAGGATCATGGGACATTCTGACCCCCCCCATTCCCCAATCAGCTGTTTGGCAGCCAGGGAGGGGGCACTCCTCCGGGCCTGATCCTGAGACCTCGCCTTGAAGCAGGGCTGCATAGGCTAACCAGACCGGAGGTAGCCCATTATCCCACATTGGGCAGCCTTGGCCCAGGTTCCGTAACAGTAACACATGATGCGCCATCAGCCTTCTCTAGCAGACGCATCATGTAGCAACTAGCTGCCCGCGCCAGGGTGGAGCTGGGCTAACCTCTGACGGTCGCCAGGCCATACAATCGACTGCATCGCGGACTAAGGGTGCCCAATCTGTGGTAACACTGCCCAAAGTGGGATGATGTGTCATGTGGCCTTACCCAGTGAGGTGAACAAGTGGTTTCCCAATAAAATATTTAGAGCCACTGCTGTGCGATACCATTTATCATTCTCTTTTCCTTTGAAAGAGAAGGCCTACTATATTACACATACAATGTAGGGCTCCAGGGTTTAAAAGTGCTTCAATAACATTAGCATCAGTTTTCATTTTCAGAACTCCTCTGGCAGTACAAAAGTGCAGCAGCAGCAGCTTGTTTTCCAGCAATATAGATGCATGTTGGATGTAAGGCTTTAGGGATTTTTTCCTCTCATACCTCTGAAATGTCTATGTAAAAAACAAATGGAAATCCTGTTTTAATCCGACACTACAAATTGTTCTGACAAATGATTTAATGATAGAACCCAGCTTTTTACTATACCCTGGAACACATCCGTAGGTATTTTTATGATCTAACAAACCACATTATTTGTTTCAGATTCTCAGTCTTTAGCATATATATTTGATGTAGAACTATTACATATGTTTTTTACTTTCCATAAAAAAAAAAAAAAAACTAAACATATTATCTCCCTTGACACGGATGAAACTAATTATGAAACTAACTATAAAACTTGCAGGGGGTTGGATACCAGAACTGCCACAAATGCCTAGTTTTTCTTCTCTCCGCATTTTTTGCTTCCTTCATGGATCCAGAAACAGCAACTCCTTAAGTTTTCCTTTAGGTAGGGAATCACCCAAGACCTGTCCCTGTCCATCCATGAAAGAACTGATATCCCCCTCTTCTACACTCCAAAACCAATGATCAACACTGACCCCAGGACATTAGCAATACCCTTCCACCTCCTCCCCAATACAGACACACTTTTTCTTACAGAAATGTTTGCTATGTTTTAGAGATGTACACCAGGAACCCATGTCATTTTTCATTTTTGTTATTTAAATGTTTTGTTTTCGTAAATATATATATAAAAAAATAGTTTTTGCTTGCGTTTTTGATTTCCATTTGTTTCAATAGAAAACACATTTTCAGATGTAACTTTTTTGTTTTTCATTATATTTGGATGAAACTTGGAGAAATTGTACCTCCAACTTACAACAATACGTGCACCACAATTCAGAGAGATTGGATAAAGGAATATGGTTTTATACGCAGTTGAATTTTATTCTGCAAAAATCTGAATATACATTCCTGTCTGTAACTTCTTTGTCTCCTGACTACTGTGGATGAAACTTAGCAAGTTTATACCCCTCCCCAGGATTACCACCTACGGCAACTTTCATAAGAATTGAAAAAACTGTCCAGGTGGTATAAGCAATTAACTTATAAATATAAGTCTGACTGTAACATCTTTTTAATCCAAGTACATGAAATTTGGCAGGGCTGTATATCACACTTTCATGATCATCTCTGCCAAATATCAGAAAGATGTGATAAAGGGCCCCAATTTTATAAGCCTCCACAGCATATGCAGAGAATGAGCCTATGCCAGGGATTCTGTTAAAAGTCACTGTGGTATAAGATCTGTTTGTGATGCCAATTGGCCAGCATAAATGTCAACCAAATATCCTCATTCTGTGCTGTGCCCATCCCATCTTCTCTCCCCCACTTGTTACTGGGAAGTTGGAAGCATCGGTTTAGAAAAGAACCAATGGAGAGTCTCTTACTTCCTCTGTCACAGTGTTAGCATACTGGAAGTCTCCAATTGTTACCTCCTCATGTTTTTAGCAGCTTCATCTACCTGCTGAAAGAATGCTTCATCCACCTTTTCTGTTGAATTAGGAAGTCTATAATAGACCTGTGTCATGCCACCTCTTCTTTTCTTTTCCTCTTCACCCAGATAACTTCAATAGATCTGCCACTGCCTTCTTGTATAAAGAGAGAGTATGTAGATAATAAATTTCATTGGATCAACTTCTGTTGAGGTGTGCGTGCAAACTTTCAAACTCTTTTTCAGGTAGAATGCATACAATCTTTATTTGGCCACACTGCACATTTGCATTACAACACAGTTCTGAATTACATGGCATACACTATTTTTGTTTCAGACCCCAATATTCAAATTGGATGCACAAGGTTACACAGGAAATTTCAAACCTAGCATTCCATAATACTGATTGGCATGACAAACTAAACAACTCCCTCACCCTCCCATGCCTCCCCTGCTCCCCCAACTGCCTTCATTCCTTCTCCCTCGCTGCCCCACATGCCTGGAACTCCTTCCCTGCCCTTGTCTGCCTTGCCCCCACCTTCCACACCTTCAAATCCCTCCTCAAAACCCACCTCTTCCGCTCCGCTCCGCCCTTTCTAACTCCTGCTAATAATCCCCACCCAGGATTATCCCCTACCTGTTATCAGAAAACTCCTATTTTACTGTAACCAAGCCAAGAACATGTACCTGAGCTCTCACATCCTCATGACTCTTGCATCCCTCGTCTCTCCCTCCGTTCCTCCTTCCCTGTCTCCCCTCCCCCTGTCTTTAGATTGTAAGCTCTTGGGCAGGGACCGTGTCTATTTTATTCTCTGTAAAGTGCTAGGTACATTATAAATAATAATAATAAATGTAAGTTTTCATCTTCATATATATCTGACATATACTATAGATGGAGGCAAATAAGTTCAAAGGATACTTTTTGTTGGGCCAACTTTTGTTTTACTGGACGAACACAGCAATCAGTCCCTCTTTCTAGATACAGAATATATGTCTCCCCTGCTCTCCTACACAATACATTGTACCTCTACATACAGGTATTAGGTTACCATGTGGCAATGATTAAAACTGTTTCACTAGCAGAAGTTTATAGTAGTCTAAAGTTCTCATTATAATTATTTAATACACTGAACAAAAAAGAAAAAGACATCATCCATTTAAGATATCAATATATTTCTGGTTCTTTAGATTTTTATTTTTAATTTTTTTTAAAAACAGGTCTTATAAAATGGTTCCCTACTATTAAGCCACTTTATTTACAAAGGTCAAATTCTACTCTCCATTACACAGGTGCAACCCCATTAACTTCAATGAAATTACAAAGATGTAAGTAAGAACAGGATTTGAGATATACATTACTTAGCTGACAGAATATATTACTTGTAGAGAATGGCAGATGTTCTCATAGGTGACTTAATAATTACCAAACTTTATTCTCTTTCTGAAATTATGATGAAGAGCTTTGAGAAGCATATTTTGTTAATGGATCAGACTAAGGAATCTGACCCAGTATATTCTTTCAACAGAATAAATTGGATGCTTTGCCAAAATGAGGTTAGGCAATGGCATCCACTAAAGTCCCCACAATTCCAGTTGTCTACATATAGTTTGACAGACTGGGAGAAACTCATTTGAGTGTTGCTAGACTAACAGAAAAGTTTGTCAACATCTATTTCCTCAGTCGATAACTTTTTTTCCTAGTGAAAGCTCAGTACAAGTCTTCTCCAGCCTCCTACTGAAGTCAACAGTAATATTGCCACTGTCTTCAGTAAAGCACTGTGAATATGCACATACCATCTGAACTGGTTCTATATGAAAGTCTCCAAATAATAGAGGTATGCACCAGGGGACCATATTGGTTTTTGTTTTTGTTTTTCATTTTCATTATTTAAATCTGTCATTTTTGTTTTCATAAATATCCAAATTCCATGGGTTTTTTGCTTTCATTTTCAATTTCCATTGGTTTCAATGGAAAACAGATTTTCAGCTCTTATGTTTTCATTTTTTGTTATATTTGGATGAAACCTGGGGGAATTGTACCTCACATGGAAAGCATTATAGGCACCAAATTCCAGAATGATTTTATAAAGGAATCAGATTGTATAAGCAGTTGAATTATACTATTTTGCAAAAATCTGCATATACATTCCTGGCTTTAACTTCGTCTCCCAACTAATGTGGATGAAACATGGCACGTTAATACCCCTCCCAGTGTTTAATATCTATGCCAACTTTATGAAGGATTGGATAAAGGGTCTTGGTGGTATGTGCAATTAACCTAGAAATGTATGTCTGACTAACATCTTTGTAGTCCAATCAGTGTATATGAAATTTGGCAGGGCTGTATATCACAACTTCAGGATCATCTCTGCCAAACATCAGAAAGATGTGATAAAAGGTCCCAATTTGATATGCCTTCACAGCATATGCAGAGAAGGAGCCTATGCCAGGGATTCTCTTACATGTCACTGTGGTATAAGATTGGCTTGTGATGCCAATTGGCCAACAGAAACATCAACCAAATATCCTCATTCTGTGCTGTGACAGATACCCAGCTTCTCTCCCCCACTTGTTACTGGGAAGTTGGAAGCATCTGTTTAGAGCCAACAGAGATTCTCTTATGTCCTCTGTCACAGGGCTGCAGGATGTGACTGATGATAATTGGCCAGCCTGGATGTGTAAACTATGTCTTTTGATTGCTGGGATCCTATCCCCAAAGTCCCAGTTATTAGGGATGGGCAAACAGAATGCGGTTCGGATGTTCGGTCATTCGGTCAATGGTTCGGTTCAGTCGAGTTCGGGTTGGCTGAAATTGGCCGAACAGTCAAAAATAGCTCTATCAAAACGGAAACCAAAATGAAACCAAAACCTAATTTTGGCCCTGAAAAGATGTTTTTCCTGCTCCCGAACTCATCCGAACACGATTGAACTGTTCGGTCATTCGAGAGCTTGGTTCGGACATCCGAACAGACCGAGTTCGGTCCGAACTCCGAACATCCAAACCGCATTCACCTATCCCTACCAGTTATGCTCCTTCTATGTCCGCCTGAGGGCCGCCCCCTATGCCTGCCTCGAAGCCACCACCGATTGGTCCTGTAAAGCTGAAAGCATGCAGTAATTAGCCAGTGAATGTGTCTTTGTCTGTTGGGTTGCTCCCTATCCTCCCTCCTACATCCTCCCTTCCCCTGTCACGCCAGGTGCCTGATTCTGACTGGCACTGCATGTGCTGCTATTTAGCTAAATAATGGTCTTCAAGGGGACAACTTCAATTGCTTATACAATTAGGTCCCTTTATCAAATGGTTCTGTAATTTGGCAGAGGTGACAGGGAAGGTGTGTGATAAATATCTACCAAATTACTTGTAAACAGGATGGAATATAAAAATGTTACAGTCAGAAATGTATTTTCAAGTAAAAATAGCTTATAACATCAGAACACCTTATCCATCTTTCTGAAATTTGGCAGGCAAAATTAGTACACTACTGGAGGGACATATGTTTCCCAAGTTTTATGCAAATTTGATGGAAGATTAACAAAAAAGGTGCAGCCAGAATGAGTATGGAGTTTTTCTTAAAATCACAATATTCAATTGCTTCTAGAATCAGTCCCCTTTATCCAATCTTTTCAAAATTTGGTACACATAATGCCCTCCATTGGGGGTACAATCTGCCCAAGTTTCATCAGAATTGAATAAAAAAGAAAACCATTATAGATGGAAATACATTTTTCAGTGTTTTCCCATTATTTCAAAAACAAAATTTTGTTTTTGTTTTAATTTTTGTTATTGTCATTTTCATTATTACACTAACGAAAATGAAAATCACGGTTTTTGTTTTCATTATCACAATGACAAAAACAAAATGCACACCCCTACCAAATAAATAAAGTCCATAGTCAAAACACTTCTGGTTTACAAGAAGAGTTAAGGATCTTGCAAATTCAATCATGCACTAGAAACCATGGAAATTGCAATTTAAGGCTCCCGCCTTAACTGCTGTGCCATGTTAGCAGTAAAAATATCAATAGCAATATTAAATGTATGATTTAGACCTAGCTTTTGGCCAAATACTTAAAATTTTCCTAATTATTTCCAGTCTCACATATTGTACTCACTTACAACTTAGGCTCCATGCACACCTACTATTTGCCTTTGTTTAATTTAAACTTTAACTTGAGTATGCACTGAGAATAATAAAATGGAATGGCCATTTGAAGGAATTGAGGCAACAGCAATGCCAATTTCTAAATAAATACTATGGTCATTCCAACATCCAATTAAGTGACTGTGAAATAATAAAACAGCTGTATCTTTGGGAGTACATGGGGAAGGCAAGAGAGTGTGAAATAATGAGAAAGGCACCAGATGCAGGAAGTGGAATGGTTGGAATGACAGGGAAAAATACAAAGAGTGTTCAGGATCAAGTAAGTGTCTGGAATGACGGGAGGAATTAGAAATAGTTACAGTAACAAGGTTCTGAGTAAAATAATTAAGAAGGTTGATGGGATACCAGGGGGAGCAGTCCTATCATTTTACCCGCCTACCATAGCTGACTCCCTATCCTTTGACTCTCAATAACCTCCCTCCCTGTTATTCCACTTCCTCTCCTGATTATTTTTTTTGTCATTCCACACACACCCTTACTTCTGTTTCATATGACACATACAGATAAACATTGTATTTCACAGGACTTTTGTGGGAAGTGGGTGCTAGAGGGTTAAAGGGGCAACTTGGACTCAGGACTCCTGGGTTGTCTGTTACAAGGTTGGGAAGAGAACAGGCTGGGAACCAGGACTGTTGAGTTGCCTGTGAAGCAAGTGTAGCCTACTGGATTAGAGTGGGGTGGAGAGGCTGGAAGTCAGGAGTGCAAAGTTCTCTGTTAAAGGGTTGAGATCAAGTAGATTAGAGGGGGAGTGGGAGCAAGGACTCCTAATTTCTCTCTTTCTTAAAAAGGAAATGGAGGTGGTGAGGGGCCAGCTCACAACTTCTGTGCCCAGCTTCAGTGTTGCCCCCAATCTGCAAAGAGAAAGAGGATTGGGGCTGAAAGACAAAGGTAAAGTGTGGGTGCATGGAGCCTGAGTTGTAAGTGAGCACAGTATGCGAGACTGTACAATGTCTTTACTGCTAACATGGCACGGAAGTTAAGGCAGGAGCCTTAACTTGCAATTTCCATGCTTTCTAGTGCATGATTGAATTTGAAAGAACCTTAAATCTTGTTGTAAAATGGAGGTTTTTTTACTATGGAATATCCAAGTTTTTTGTTAAATACAATGCAATAGAAAATTTGTCCTGCTGGCGCAGTAGAATGATGAGCTGAATAACCACTATGGGAGCAGGGCTTAGGGGAGGCTAAGGTGAAAGAGCTGCTCCCTTCAGTTTAGAAGGTTGTTACTTCCTTCAAAAAGCAAGCAAGCAATTATTGAAAAAAATCATGTTTTAAATAAGTGTATTCAACTAGAATGCCCTCTGGTGGTTGTGTGTACACTTGAAAAATGTATCTAAAGGCCAATACATAATATAATATTCTGTCTCTGTGGTTCATAGATTCATCTCCAATTTTGCTAGGTTTGTCCTGACCAATCAAGAATGGAATCTTAATGAAAAGATTGGAAAGAAATAGAACTTGATGTGAAATATGTATACATATGAATATCTTTTTTAAAAGTTATACTTGAAGCCAAAACCTATTTGTAACTGGACAAATGAATAAATATCAGGCAATATCAATCCTTTGATTTGGGGTCGCTTTCTATTAGTCTTAGAAAAATGACTGACACTAGAAATTAATGTAGGTTCTCCTATATGCTGTTGCTGTGCCTTGCATGCATTTAGCTTCTAAACATATGAGAGATTTAAATATTTAGAATACTAGGGCTGTACACTCATTGCATGCTAATGGCCAGTCAACTGATGACTCTGCAGTAGTAAGATGGCTTTTTAAAAAAGTTTGGAGTATTCTAAAATAGTTTGTATTAATGCATTTCTTACTTCTTCAGGAAGAAAACAAGAATACAGGACCTCTTTTAGGAGTTAGGTTATTCTTCACTTATGAAAATGTATGATTTAGACCTAGCTTTTGGCCAAATACTTAAAATTTTCCTAATTATTTTTGATAATTGGGACAAGACACTGTTCACTTAGAATAGTAATTAAAAACATGTAAGAAGAAATTTCAGGCACTAGACAGCTCTTGATTCCTCATACTACTATGTAGCTTTAGAGTTGCATTTCTTTTAATAAAAAATTCCTTTTTCCTATTGCTCTGCGAAGTACTTAGCAAAACTGACTGATGTTCCAGTGCTAACAAAAGTTTCTCCAAATGCCCAAGTTCACATAGTCAGGGTGCCCCATCAATTCTGTAACTAGATTTGTGTAGACAGACTCCTGAGTAGCGTGGCCATACCTCCCCTTTAAAAGAGGATGCTTATGAAAAATGCATGATACAGGGCTGCACTGGAACCAATGCAGCCCTGCAATATGTATTTTTCATAAGTGTCCTCTTAAACAGGACAAATGGCCACCCTACTCCTAAGCTTATGTCAAGACCCACTAAAGTCAACCTCACTTACATGGATCAAATTAGAACTGCTTATATTGGTAAAACTATGCATATGTGAGGTGTCTACTCAATCAGACCTTGAGATATTACAGGGGAAACAAGGAAAATGGCAACTGTCATATACAGATACTTGTTTTTTCATTCAGATCCATGTGGGCATTGGACTCTACCTGTGCAGATCTGAGTGCAAGGGGCCAAAGAGCTGTCAAACACATGCAAAACTGAAGCAAAATAACATTCTAGTATTTTGCATTTATAATAGCCATGTAAATTGGTAGGGTTTATTTCAGACTGAAGTGCAATTTTCAGGCTGACACTCCTTTAAAAAACAAAAACAAAATCCCAAATTGTTAAAAATAATCAACCAAAAGCTGCTTTGCAGATCAAGTTTAATGACATGGCTGAGAGAAGTGCCTTTGATAATCCCATGTTGCTGAGCTGTATATAGCCTGGAGCAGTTGTCCCCATAGTGAGGAATGCCCCCACATGCAGGGGGAGGGGTATGGAAGGTATTGGGGGGGGCACAAAAAGGAGAAGACCTGGTACACAGCTGGCAAACACAGCTGGCTAACTCCACCCTGACCAAGGTAGGGAAAATTTCCAAAATGATGAGGTGCATACGTGAGAGAAGCAACGGGAGGGTGGGAAAGGAAAAGAGGAAGCAAGGAACCTCAACTACTATGAACAGGGGTGCAGTTTCAAAAACTGAGAGCTAATGGTCTAACAAGTAGAAGCCAGTTGTTTGCAGCCTGGACAGCTCTTCCTGGCTTGGAGTCTCCGTTCCTTGCCCAGGCTCTAGGAATATATGTGGGAAAGAGGGTGCGCTTCCCTGCCAGAGCATAACCCCTCTTCACTGAGCAAATCAAGACTCGCTCCCCCCCATCCCCCCAGCAGGCAGTCTGCTTGGCTGCAGTGACTCCTCTCTCTGCTAAAACCTAGACAGAAGGGCACTTCAGGGAACACATGCAGGCATATTGGGGAGGTTTGGCAGCGCCCTCATCAGCCCAAAGCAGTGAGCTGCTATCTCTGGCCGACTCCCTTTGGTGGCCCAGTCTCTACCGGTCCTCACTCTCACTCTCTCTCACTGTGCCTCCCCTTTCTCGCTCCCCAATCAGCGCCCTGGCAGCTTACCTGGTGCTCTGCTCTTCACTTTCCTATACTACTGCTGCCTCTGCTCTATTTCAAAGGCCCTGCACCGGAGGCCCACACTTCTGGGGCCGGGGCCCACGTTTCTGCCAGAGTAAGTTAATCTTTGAGTGGCTCCGAACATTCTCACAACTGTGTGTTGTGAGGATGGTCAGAGCCACTCGAAGAAGACCTTACTCTGGCAGAAACATTGGCCCCTGGCACGGGGCCTTTGAAATGTAGCAGCAGTGGCAGTAGGGGGAAGCTGAGAGCAGACCTCCAGGTAAGTTGCCAGGGTGCTGACTGGGGAGCGAAAAAGGGGAGGTGCAGCAAGAGGCAGGGAAGTCCTCCACCTGATCTTCTTGAACCTTGCTGCTCTCAGAAAGCAGGTGGCGGTAGCGGTGGCAGCAATGGGGGGGGGGGGAGGGCAGGCAGGATCAAGGAGTGGCGGCAAGGGGGAGGGGACTAGGGGCGCAATTGTTCACCCCGAACCCCCCAGGCACAGGTGCCCCGAGCCCCGCTCAGGGGCATAAAAGTCAAGAGAAGAGTGGGTGAGCAGCGTTCCTCTTCTAAGCAGCCCCGCCCCTCTCCATAGGCTAACATGGATTTTTTACACAACGTGATAACAAATTACTTATTGGATATTTTTTTTAAAAAAAAAAACAAAGTCACCCCCTGGGAGCCTTCTCTAATTTTCTAAAAGGCTCATAGCTCCTCCCCACTGACATTAAGCCCCTCTACCCTGCCCAAATCTAAAAGGTCAGACTGGGAGAAAAAACAGCCTTCAAAGAGCAGTTTTTAAACTGCGATATCTGAGCTGTTATTCAGCCAATTTGGCTGAAATTTGCACAGCATGAACCACTTACCCCAGTAGCCCCCCACTAAAATGTCACTATCCTAACTTTAATCATGCCAATTATATAGCAAATGGAATGTTGGGGCTTTATAATGTAGCATGCCACGCACCTTAACTATTAGAGTGCTTGTGCGCTCTCGCACTCTAATAAATCAGATACGTAATTAACAAGACCAGGAACATTCCTGGAAACACTGACAGGAATATAGATGTAGAATCAAGGCCTTGACCTGTATGTTGCTGTAGTCCCCCAAAACTAAATTTTTGGTTAAAATTAAAGTTCCCACTCAGGTTGGAATAAGAAGATGGGAGGGAATTATGTATGAGACAGGATATTATGGAAGTCTTGTTGATATTATATATTTTATATGCAACTAGGCTGCAAAATGAAGGATTATTGGCAAAAGTATATAATATCAAATATTAACAACACTTAATAATTCCCTGCCTCAAACAGAAGTCTACGGAATCATAAGTATTTGTACAGAGCAAGCTTGATTTTTGCTTCAAAAGAGAATGGGTTAAATATGCAAAATTCCAAGTTTGGTTTCATTTTTAAATTACAATATTCATCAAAATTTCCACATGAAATTAAATTTTGGCTTTGCTCTACTTCTAAGGCCTCATCCGAAAAGACCAATCACCACAAGTTTCATTGTACCACACTTCGGAGCTTAACTAATTTTCGTTGCTACAATTTTTATTGTCCCAAGTGGAATTTGGAGAAGGCTCAGTATCTACTTTTGAAGGAAGAAGAGCCAAGTTAACCTTCTCAAATGTAAATTTCAGTCTTAACACCACTTCAAGAAATATTCTTCAGAGAAGCTCATGCTTGCCATAGTTATATACATTGGTATAGGGGAATTTGCAGATGGGTTTAATATAGATGAAAGACAAAATGATATGGCCATCTATCACGAATTATTATAGCAGAATTCATAGAGCTTATATGTGGAATAGGAAAGAGGGGGAAGAAGGAAAACAACAGAACCTGAGGTTTCAGGGTAACAGTCAACTTAAAAGTGCTTAAAATTATTGATAGTTAAATATAGTCACAATGACAAAAACCTAAGATGCCAGCAAGATTAGCTCATTACTTTTGCCAATCATCCTTCATTTTGCAGCCTATTTGCTTTTCAATGTAGTTATTAAACATGCTGTTTTCAAAGTTTGTTTTTAAAACATCATAGTAGAGTTCTGAAAATAGGTGAAGTTGCAGAACACCCTTGCTATAACAGACTTCTTGAGATCTACGCCGTTTGTTCGTTTTAGTGAAGGGTTTGTCACAGCAGAAGGTATGTGTACAATACTGTAATGAGAAAGGGAGGCAGCTGCAGGTCCATTACAGTAGGAGGCCTGCTATAATGCAGGGCAATGCAGTAACAGTGAACTGTACTGTATTTAAAGTCATTCTGAGTTTTGCAACATAAAAAACGTCTCTGAACAACACACTACTAAAACAGCGTTACTTTTCTTTTGAAAAGTTCTATATTGGCTTTTAATAGATTTTAATCACAAATCATTAGTTAGTATGTACAAGATTTTGTACTGTTTAGCTACTGCTTAGAGGCATATTGACAGCCGTGCCGTTATAACATTTTAGCTGCCTTGGCAATGTAGAATGTACAGTAATAACAGCTTTAATTTTGGGATTTGTTTTACTTAGTCACGCATCTCAGATGTATTAAGTAAGTGTATGGTACCCATGTCTCAGAACCCATCATACGGTGGGGACAGAGATATGTACCTATTTTATAGTATATGAGATTGTAAGGACAAATGTTCAGCCTGGCTGACCTGTGGTATCTCAGGACCATTGGGGAAATGTCTGCAAAGGATGCTTTAAATCATCTTTGCAACCTCTGGATCATGGCACTGATCTATTGCAAACAAGCCCCATGGCAAAAAGTAGAACAGCCTGAAGCGGTTTCAAATTACAGCTGTTTTCCACAGCCCCCTATGAATTGCTGTACTTGATGGGAGATCTCTGAAGCACATGGATGCCTTAGCCATTCGGTGAAAAAATGCCATGCTGCTGTGGGCACAGCAGTATGCGGTGGGCTAAACGCCATGCTGCTAATCCGGAACTTGGAACGCAGCGGGGCTAGGGGGCCCCATGCCTGTCCATATTGGTTTGGGCACGGTGGTATGCGCCGGGAGCACTTGATATCTTCGCAGGCAGGACATTTTGCGGCACTTGCAATCCTGGTCACCCATTTGAGGAAAAATGGGCCTGCACAGGGCATGGGTGGCCACAGGAGAATCCAATTAGGTGAAGATGAGCTCGGCTTATGCAGCGGGTGCTCACAGGAAAAATGAAGAGTAACATTACTGATTTGGCACCTCAGGGGCCCATTGCATCATATGGGGGCATTGACTGGATGCCGGGCTGAACAGGTGGTGCCCCACGATCAGATCAGGAGCCTGGTGCAGGCCTCATCCTACGGGAGGACGTACAGTTATCTGGCCAAGGAGAGCACTCTCAGGTGGGGGAGAGAGGGCTGTCTTTCATCCCCCTTTTTCGGAATACCTGTGTGGGGGAAAAGGATGAAGTAACTATTTTCCTCCCCCCTTTTCATGGCGGTTAGCAGCGTAGGAACCATGCTGTGGTAAGGCTCCCTAAGAGCTGAGGGGTCGCGCGTGTACTCGGTTACCACTTGGGGAGCAGGGGGGGGTCTTAAGGCCGGGGACCCCAGCCCAGGCATGGAGCGGCTGGCTTGGAGTTGCAACCCAGCCTGAGCCAAGGGGAGGGCGAATTCGAAGGGTCGATTCACCCGGGTAGGGGGGCGAGGTTTAGCCTAGCCCCCCTTACCTGCTTTGAGTAGCATGGTTCCTCTCCGCTATACGCACACAGGGTCTTTAACATTTGGTCTGGTCAAGTTATATATATTGTAATAAAGTTGCGGCCAAGGCCTTTTTACCCCAACGAGTGTCTTGGTCTGTTCTTATGGGGAGTGTGGGCACAAAAGAGTAGCTGTGGTATTTCTACAACACACTAGAAATTAACTTACTAGGAAGACTCCTCCATCAGGCCATTTGCCCATGTTACAGCAGCCGGCGAGTCTCCCAGCATGGAATCTCTCGGCCAGGAAACTTATGCCAAGCTCTGGGGTGCAATCAACGCACAGCAAGCTGCAGCATGGGACAGAACGCTAGCCCATTTGTGTCAATCGCATGGCAACTGCAAGTGGAGGGCTCCATGGTGACTCCACAGAGCAACCCTGTACTCCAGCCAGCTTCCATCTCATATGTTAACACCCCCTTTTCTGCTCTTTGTACATATATAAGTCTACCCAGTACATTTTAAAATTAATAGAAGATTCACATCTATATCAGAAACAGAAAGTATAATTTGTTGCTTGGTTTTAAAAATAAAATAAAAATAAAATAAAGCCATCTTTGTAAGCTATAACATTCTAGAGAAAAAAAAGAGCACACAGGTTTTTATTTATGCTTTTTCTACTTTGGGTAAAAATAGATGTGTGGCCGGCTCAGAAGTGACCAGGAAGCTGTGGAGGATACTGTCTGGGCCTTGTCAGGGCATTGACCATACGTGCCAAGCTGTGTCCCACCACCCACATGGACCGGGGGTGCGACAGACAGGTGGCTGGTCAGATGACTAGGTCTGGCCCCACACCGCTCCCAGCACCCTAACCCCCACTATGACGGGCAGCCATGGCGGCCAGCCATGGAAGGTCCTGATCCAGGCCGGATCATGGCGGGCCACAACAGACATGCAATCCCTCTGTGGCCCGGTTAAGTGAGTCTAGCTTGGACTGTAACTTGGGGTGTTTCCCAAGATCAGAGCCAGGACAATCCCGGGCCAACACATGGCAGCGCAAGAACAGGCCAAATTGGGCCACCATCACGTCTGTTTTTACCCTCTGACAACCATCTTGGTGTACTGAATCTGGTTCCACTATTATAACCAATCACACTGGACATTTTCTGAAGCATATGGCAACTTTTAGGAGAGAAAAGAATGACTTAATAATGTTTGAAAGTAAGTGGCTTTCCCAATTAAAGTGTTCATTTACATTCTGACAGTTAAGATCCTCAGGATATAAGAAAAGGCAGAGTTCTAGGGGTTCAAGACCCTTAAGTGTGCTGCACGTCTCTGCCATTCCTTTCCATTTATCTTTTATTTTTGAATATGAAATAAACCAAGATGACATTAGTAAGAAGCACGCATGCCAATGCAATCAAATAAAATAACTGAAATCTGCAATATCGAAGGTTACAAGTCAGCAAAACAGAAATAGTAGCTGCCATAGTTTAAATCTAACTGGAGCATTCCAGTTTAGTTTCTATTTATGTTTAGCAGACATTTGTTTATAAGTATCCCACCTACTACTATACTGAAACTAGTTAAAATCAGCTCCATGGTATAGTGTCAAAGGAAGAGCATTACCTGGGACTACTTACAAATTTTACACTGAGGAGAGCTATGGTTGTGGGCATCATTTAGAAGATCTTGCATTACTGTGTTTCCAAATGATGTCCAACACCATACTGGAGGGCAGGTACAAGAACATTCCCCATAAACTGCATCTTTGTCTATGTGACACTAGGAAAACAGAAGATCTTCCATACTATTTATTTCTATGCCCTTTCATCGAATGTCAGAGAAAGATTGCTTGGGCCACTGCTCCAAGTTCGGTCTTTTTGGGGTGATCAATACAAGTTATTATTTTTGCTGGCAAATCCTAACCACCATATTATTAAGAGAGTGGCAAATCTTGCTCCTGCACTAATGGTGCACAGGTGTGGAATTAAAGCCAAACATCCATAGATTACTGAGCCCTCGGGCCTTCTGTGCATAAAGACTTTGTTGTCTGTATTTATATTTGTATGACTGGGAGAAACTATGAAATGTAGTTCACGTTTCATAAAAAAATTGTAAAAAATGTTTTCTACCTGTTTGGACTACCAATCGGACTTCAAAGCCCTTCTCTGGTTTTGTGCCAATAGTTACAACCATATTGGTCAATATAATAAAGCACCTGATTGATGCCGAGAGAATATCAGAGGCTAGGCTTGGTTAAATCTACACTCTGTTTAGGAGCAAGACCCATGTTATTGGAGATGTTATTGGGGATTTTATGTAATTGAAATGTGTTTAAATTTTGTTTAAGTATTAATTTTTAAGGGCTTGGAGGGGTTACCCATTACTTAGGAGTTTTAGTAGTTTAGTTATATTTGACACAGCTTACTGCTTTGTACTAAATTTTTGCTTTTATGATATTTTATTTGTATTTTGTCATAATCTATGTTAAAACAATAATTTATTATTGATTGTTTGACTACTGTAGTGATATGTCTTAAGACTATGTACAATTCTGCCTGCAAGTCCTAAACAGGTTGGGACCCACTTATCTGGAAGATCGCCTGGCCTATTGTGGCCCTTGTGGTCGGCTAGAGACACCTGTCTGGAGGTACCAGTTTTTAACCTAGTCTCTACAATGAGGAGGGCATTCTCAGATGCCACTCCACAACTGTGAAACTCCCACCCCCCAGGAGGTTCAATTATGTCCAGGCTTGAGATCCTTTAGGAGGCAGTGCAAAATGGTTTCATTCACAAGAGTATTTGGCAGTGGGGGCTAGGGGAGTAGGCTGGAAAAAGGGGTTGAGGGAAAGTGTACAACCATGGGGTATTTTGTTTTTGTATTTATTGTTATGTTTTTAGATTGTAGTTTGTATTTGAATATCGCAAGCTGCCCTGAACTGCCTTTGGCAGGAAGGGCGGGGTAAAAAAATTAAATATTATTATTCAGTGTTCTCTGTATGTGAAACTCATGTAAAGGTTTTCTCCCTTTCTTCCTGCGATTAATCACATGAGATGTGCTTTTACATCTTAACTCTGATGCATGCTAAACACAAAAAGGCTTTCCTATCATCTCTATTACCTGTATTAACAGGAGTTCAAAGAAGCCAATTAAATAACTTGACCCTCTAAGCATTTAGCTTTGAAAGGTATATCCTTGTCTTTTCAAGCTCATTATTGCAGAACTAGTCTGGTTCCTCAGAAGTCTATATTTGAGCAGAACTGGAGCAACAGAGTAGGTCAATCCCAGGGGGAAAAAATATATCCTGCTATTAAATGAAAGTGGTTTTCTTTTTAAGTACTTCAAAGAAAATGATTAAAAACCAGAGTGGGTGAGACCGTAAGTCTGGCTCATAATTGTCATTAGATTCAATAAAAGTTGCAGGGGCTTTCAGACCATGTACTCCAAAGCAAACTGATTTTTGCAATGGGTTTTCCCTCCCTTCCAAAAAACAAAATGTTATTTTAAAAGTGATTTTTCAGACAAAAACCCCTTATAATAAAAAGAGAATGAGACAACGTATTGCTTCCCTATATTTAAGCACCACTTGGAAGCGTTATTGCTTTCTTCATACTGCAGACTAAGTTTAAAGAGAACAATAGACTCTAAAAATAAACATAATATATATAACAGTCTCTCGGGCAATGTCAAATGCAATGGGAAAAGAGTGATGAGAGTTCTTCAATGCGAGTTTTAATGAACCTTCTTCTCTCTTGATTCACTGCAAGTATCATTTATTTTTAAAGCAATCGGTCATAGCTTTCTGTTAGAATGATGCCCTCTTAACTGATTCTGCCAGACTGTAGAACAATAAGGAATAATAATATTCCCAAGCTGGAAGTCAGTAATGAAGAAAGTTTGTAGTCAGCTAAAATCTAGTACTGTATGAACTTGGTCGTACAATATACAGAATATAAATCTTCAGGCTTCAGGACATAAGCCAACTACTAACTGGCAGGGGTAAGGAAAGAAACTTCCCATAAGGACAGGTTGTTCCATAATTGTCCATTACCGAGATTCGAGCACCTTCTATTCTAAATCACCTCCCCAGCTCTCATGCCCGGGACATGTCAATTTCAAATACCAGCCCGGCATGCTTCCCCCTCCACCCTAGTCGGTGGCAGGGGGGATGCGAGGCGACTGCCGTGGTACCCTTACTCATTTTAAAACATCCTCTGAAGTAGAAAAGCCAGTACAAACTGAATTGATAACTTCAATGAACTGCAATACATAGTAGTGTCATGGCATTTGTTAAAGTGAAAGGTTTACACATAACAACCAAAGGAAATTTTTCAGAAAAGGAAGGAATTCCTAACAATTGGATTTCAAATGAAAAGCCTTGGTTAATTTTAATAAGATGAGATTACTACTGCATCTTGGACTTTATTTATGAGGAAGTCACTGAAAGAGACTACTAGCTAGGGGATGGGTGCACTGTGCAGAAGAACCTGTTAGTGAATAGTGAGCCATTATGTTTTGGGAACCCAGGATTTGCTGCAATATATTGAGATTTCATCATTCTGGTCCTGAAAGATCAAATGCAGACCAAACTAGAGACAGAACCAGCAATGTAACCCTATCTAATCAGCTACAAATAAATTCTTTTGACTTCAGCTAAATCCTGAACACTGATGGGTCAACCTTGGATTTGTTCTGAAATCTATTTCCTGGTGGGGAATTTTCCTTCTCCAACCTTATTTCTACTTATCTCGGTTTCTTTTTTCTGTACAATGAATCTGCCTTTGTTAGCTGAGACAGTTCTGCCTCTGCCATACTGCTATGAAAATGTCACCAGGAAGGCAAGCTAAAAGGGATACTTTTGATAGCCAGATGTTATTAAGAGTTTGCTGTGTCTCAGGGCCTTTTTAAACAAGCGGGATTTAAAACGGTTTAAACCCGCAGCTCTTGGACTACTCTGGGGGGGGGGGGGGGAGGGGTGGCTTTTGACTCTCCTCCATGAACCAGAAGTCGCCCAGGTGCCATTAGAAATAGCGGCTTTGGGCAACTCCCGGGTGTTTTGAGACGCAGCGTAGTTCAAATCCCACTTGTCTAAAAAGACCCTCAGAGTGAATGGTTTGTGCCTGTAATTTCTCAGTTGCTTTATTGCAAGTAAAAGACCACAGCAGAGACAGAAACAGTATTCTTCTCTTTTATTTAACTTTTTCTTTTTTTTTTAGTGTTAGCACCAAGATAAACTGAATTTTTCATCTTTTCACAAGGATACTTACTACAATCAGAGATTGTTAAGAAAGGGTTTCCCCTATAAAACTCTTATTACAAGGATAGTCAGTAAGAAAAATTGTTGAAATTAAAGCCTTACTTGGTTCTTTAAGATTCAAAGGCTTTATCTAGGTTTCTTATTTTTTCTCTCCTGTGTATAACGAAGGGTGGAAAATTTAAGAGAGAGCTTTAAGACATCATGAAAATCCAGTTTGAAAATGCAGCACTACATGGCAACCCAGTGGAGGTTTGCACCCAGTGTTTTTTTGAGATTTGAACTCTTGAACCACATGGAAACCAAAATGTGCGTCTACTCTTTTGAAATGGTTACAATTTGGTAGAACACTTTAGGTGTCCAAAAACATGTGGGGGCACCTGCCTCCTGAGTTTACCATGTTATGCTTTCCACAGCTTTTCAAGTCCTATTTGAGACGTCAAAGCATTGTAAGAAACTATGGCAATTGTGCTCTAAAACACCTATCCACATTAGACTGATAGGGGGAAATATTAACATCTTTGTTAACAACCTACGTTGATGTGAAAGACTGGAGCAAGGGAGTCAAATGAGACAATAACCCACACCTGCTCATTCATTAGGTTTTCACAGCTTCATCCCCATTGACGATGTGGCCACCACGCACTGGACATGCAGCCCCCATTCAGGGTGGGGTCTCGGAGCATGTGGAGCCCACCACATCCCATCAACTAGGTTGCATGCAGCACCTCTGCACGTACAGCTCTGTCCACACTCGAGTTGCAAATGAAGAGCCTAGAGCATTCCAAGGAGTAACCCACTTTCTGCCCCTCTCTCCATTCTTTCTCACTGGTGCCACAGGTGGGGACTGCCTGCAAGCGCATGAAATACACACAGAGGGCTGCCTATTTATTAGGCTGGACACACTAAACATATGAGTGAGGCTTGTATAGACTGAACCTGGACTGCAGCAGGCAGTATGATGGGTGTCTTGCTTGTTTACACCCATCATACAACAGAACCACAGCTGAAAGCTATCTGTTTACAATTCAAGATGGCCATGGCTACTGGTTCATGAGTAAGTTTGTAAACGATTATCCAGGTTTTTAACTTCTTCGTCTCTTGTTTCCCTAAAATATATTATTTCACCGCTTTTGTTTTTAAGCAACAGCTGTCAGTTTCTTCATTTTAGAGCGCTTGTTGCCTGGAAAAATCCAGTAATTGAACACCTCTACTTTACTTGATATATGGCATCATAAAGTGATCAACTGTCAATCAAGGACCTAAAAAACAAAAGTTAAACTAGGGGCAGGCAGTTATGTAGCCATATCTAAGGCCTTGAGAGGAGAATTACTTTTGCTGTTTGATTTCAAACCACCACCAAGGTGCTGAATCAGAGACCAGAAAGAGAGTGAGGGAGGAAGAGAGAGGTCAAGCTAAAGAGCTGTCAAGCTTCACTGTGACAAAGCAGAAGCTGAGCTGTAAAGCCACTATGAAGCAGCTGGAAGCGGAGACAACAGGGCTAAATTCTGCCACCTTACTTGTAGCAAGTGCTAGCTTATTCCAAGAGGAGTCCTGTTGCAAAACTTTAAGGAGCTACACTACTTTCTCTTCACATGCTTTTGTCATTGAAGAATTAGGGGCTCTGCCCACTGAAAACACTTTATGTGGGAAGGAAAAAAAAGGAATTAAACTAAAATAAAACACATTTTTTGTTCCACCATATTAACAAGCAAGATTACTTTGTATTTATTTAAAACATTTTCTACCTCTCCCCACCTGTCATAGTCAGTTCGGGGCGGCTTACAAATACTAAAAACATCAATTAAAATCACATAAAAGAAGAAGGGGGGGAAGTCACATACTCCCCCTCATACACCTCACCCTACCACCAACGCCTGACAGAAGAGCCGGGTCCTGAAAGAAGGGAAGATCCAGGGCCAGCCGGGCCTCTACCGGAAGGGAGTTCCACAGCCGTGGTGCGGACACCGAGAATGCCCTCCCCTGCATGGCCCCCTGAAGAACCCAGGGGACCTCGAGCAGGGCACCTCCGGATGACCGCAGGGGCTGATTCAGGACCCCGGGAGTGAGGCGATCTCACAGATAGGCAGGGCCCAGGCCATTTTTCACAGATTTTTTCTGGCATTGAGAATTTCCTTATTTGGGAGTAAAGGTGAATCAGTACAGTTAAATTCATCTACATGGTGAACATATGGAAGAAGAGATTCAAAACAGATAGACACCTTCAGTCCTGAAAGGAGAGGAGAAGGAACAGAATTCAACTGAACTCTCAAGTTTTGGGTACAAAAGTCTGCCCCTTCAGAAACCAGAAGGCAGCAAGGTTGAAGCTACTTTAACAGCAGCAGAAGAGAAAAGGGAGACAGTACGAGCCATATCACTCATAATAAATGAAACAGTGATATCTTGCTTTTACACAGCACTTTTCATCTGCAGAGCTGAAATTGCTTACAAAAAGGAGCTAAGTATCATTACCCTCAGATGTAGAAACTGAGTCAGATTGAGCTGAAGAAAATTCCCGAGATCACCCAGCAGACCAAAGGAAGATCTAGAAATAGTAACCAGTTATTCCAGTCCAGTATCTAATACTGAACTACATTGCTCAGTAAAAGAAAGGGGGGAAAGGGGAGGGAGAGAGCTTCCAAACACAACAGATTTAGAGGAAACTCTCCCCAGACTAGAGATGAAAGAGGAAAATGTATATGTTTTTCTATGTTGCCTTAGACTTACGTTTGTTTTATTTGTATCTTAAATACATTTAAATAAATTAAGGGTTTTGAAATTAGTTTATGTTCCTTTTTAATTTTTGCACAATTAAGTTGTACTTCTTTCTATGTCACGCTTGCTTTCTTGCTGTTAATTTCTACTACTGGCAGCTCTACTGGCAAGTACCATCTTATTGAGAGCTTCCACCAAAATACAAATTTGGCGTATTTTTAACTGTAAGTAAAACCAGAAATGACAGCAGCCCACTTGGGCCAGTGTCACATTTGGCTCATGGCCACCAGATGTTGACTCAGGCATCCCAAGTTATGCTGGTGGCTAGCTTGGTCTCTCACCTTGGCAACCAGCCAAAGTAACAGCCCATCCTAGGGTCTGCCTGACTGGGGCAAAGCAGGCCGTCCTGGAACTGCATGTCTGTTTCCAGGTCGGCCACCTTCACCATGGCCAGCCACTATGGCAGCCTTCATTAGCCACCATGGCTCCCCATCATGGTGGAGGGGAGAGGCTTGGTGCAGCGCAGGAATGGCCAGTCGTACAT
Source organism: Sphenodon punctatus (assembly GCA_003113815.1). Classification (NCBI taxonomy): domain Eukaryota; kingdom Metazoa; phylum Chordata; class Lepidosauria; order Sphenodontia; family Sphenodontidae; genus Sphenodon; species Sphenodon punctatus. Next base: position 3,481,692 of record QEPC01008797.1, read on the forward strand.
TCCCCTTTCTCCCTGCCCCCAGGCTGTGCTGCCATCAGCCCAGCTGGGAGCATGTGTTTTATGCTCCGAGACATGGCAGCCCAGCTGTCACTTGTGGCTTTATCCTCTGTTACATTACTGCATTTTGTCACATTTTTAAACAGATAGGAAGCTGTTTTAGCTTGTGGAGGGTGTTCTACTCACAGCTCAACAGTTACTTAATTCCAGGTCACCAGGGTTAATTTGTGTATTCTACAGGCTTACCTCTTTGTATACACCAGAGGTGGGCAACCTGTGGTTCTAGAGCCACATGCAGCTCTTTGGCCCGATTGTGGTAAATAGATGCAGTTCTCGGGGTTAGCAAACTTTGCAGACCCCGATATACACATTTTAATCCCTCTAGAAAATAGCTCTCTAAGAAATTCCAGTTATATCTGGCTGCACTGTTCAACTCAAATTCCAAAAGAACATTATTTCTGGTTAGGTTTCAGATTATTTTCATGAACTAGTGACAATTTGTTCTAATCTTGCTTGTTTGGACATCTCACCACTGATTTCTTGAATACAATCTAAAGCAGCCCAGTATGGTATCTAAATAGACGTGAGGGATTCTCCCGCAGTTTAAAACTGTGACTTGGGGAAACCCCCACAGGGGGCACGGGGGAAGTTGATGCTCCTCTGTGAACGGGAAGTCACCCAGGCACCATTAGAAACAGCAGCACCAGACAACTCCCGGGTGTTTTGAGATGCGGCCTAGGTTACTGAGGTCTTACCTAGACCACATCTCAAAACATCTGGGAGTCATCCAGCACCACTGCTTCCAATGGCATCCGGGTGACTTCTGGTTCACAGAGGAGCATCTAAACACCCCCACACACCACCACAGGGTTTTCCCCGAACCGTGGTTTTAAATCCCACATGTTTAAAAAGGCCCTTAGTCCTCTCTGTTATTTATTATTCATTATTTATACAGCAGAAGTAATGTGTCTGGTGCTATACAATCAGTAGTTATAGAAGAGGTCTCTAGCCCAAGGGGCTTACAATCTAAGATAGATAAGGAAGGGGAGAAGATAGTGAGAGACAAGGATGCAGTCATGAAGTTGAGAATTCACAGGTGCACGTTCTTAGCATAGTTACAGGGAAGAGGAGGCATCAGTGATGAGTCTATGGGGTTGAGGAGCTAGGGGAAAGCCTGATGGAAGAGGTAGGTTTTCAGGAAGTATTTGAGGGCTGGGAGGGAAGAAGAAGAATGAATGTATTCAGGAAGGGAGTTCCAGGCATGGAGGGCAGCAAGGGAAAAGGGTCAAAGGCAGGTAAGATAGTGCTGTTACAGTAGCGCTTGAATATGGGACCTCTGAAACAGGGCCAGACTTAGGGTGCTTTCCAACGTGACATAATGCGCACCATTTGCCTCCGGAACTCCAGGAGGCAAATGAGGCCCAGCTTTTGTCACGTGAGAATGCGAAGTCAAGCAGTTATGGCAGCAATCATGCACATCATGCAGATCTGGAAAATCCAGCTCTGCATGACACACAATTGCTGCCATAGCTGTGCAGCTTTGCATTCTCACGTGACAAAAGCTGCGCCTCATTTGCCTCCCAGAGTTTTCCCCAGAGGAAAATAGTGTGCATTATGTCACGTCAGAAAGCACTTTTAGAATCTGCAGGACCCAAGGCAAAAATAAACTGTAGGGCTCCATGGCTCTTCCTCTGTAGCCCCACCCCTTTACTCTTTCTTAAAGGGCCCTGTTCCTTAACTCACTTGTACCTCATATATCATTCACATGTCAAAAAATGGTATTCAGCAATAGAAAGCAAACTACGTGCTCTGGAACGAACAGGAGCGGATACTCTCCTTTGCTTTCTAAACCAAAGTACCTTGTAATGTGAACTCCTTTCCTGTTTGGTTGGTGAACATGGTATACAAATACTTCCCAAGCTGTAGCGTAAAGCGTCTCTTCCGCCAAGAACTCTATGAAATTCAACCCGATATGTTTTACATGCAAGACAGGAAAGGAAAGGTGTAATCCTGTGCGTTTTCATGACACAGCCACTGGAGGCAGATGACAGCTGTACTTAGTGTATTGCAAATGATGCCAAAGTGAGTTACTAAAACCTGAATAATTGCTTTGACTTTGATAAATCACTTTAGTTTTGTATATGTGAACGTGGCCAGCTTTTCTGGGAGTATACTACAGGACAAATTAAACAAGCACAGAATGTGTTGGAATGCTTCAGAGAATACGCACGTTTTCAGACTTTATTCAAAGTATGGAGAAAAGATAGAGCTTGGTGTACTCTGGGAGGCTGTTGAAAACATCAAAGATGATAAAGTATAAAGCTGGAAGTTAGTGAAAAGAACAATCAGAAAAGTTAGTTTCCAAGACAGGAGGGGATTCAAAAAAATTTACATAGGAAAAGGAACTTCAAGCCAGACTAACATGACTTCTATGATTTATCTTAAACAGGTAGATAATTAATTAGAGCATTAAAGAAGGGGTTTTCAAAAGCACTCAGCTCTGTCCTAACTTTGCTCCCAAAGACTGGAAGCTTTACCATCAACTTCAGTGTAAGCCGACTTACGCCAATGGTGCTTGTCTTAAAATCCCTGTATCACGTTTGCAAGAAACCAAGTTAAAGCACTAACATGACTGGAAAATACAAAACTTAGATGCCTGACCAGTCAAAAGCACCTACGGGTTACACTGTACTGAGTCTTATGTCCATCCGCCTATATCCATAGTTTTGGTGTGATCATGGAATCCTATTGACGGATTTAAGGTTACCATGATAGTGGGCACCACCCCACTACCATCAGCTCTGATGTATATCAGCCAGCTGGTTGTCTGTTACCAATGCCCCATTTTACAGCTGGGGAGTGGAGGCTGGGAAAAGTTATTTTCAAGGCCACTTAGCGAGGCTAGGATTCAAACTACAGAATCCCAGTTTTAGGTCCAACACACTAAGGCTGTGTTCTTACCTGTGGCAGTGGTGACGGCAGCGGGAGGGAAGACGTGGCAGCGCAGAGGAGCCAGCCAACGGGAAAAGAGCCGGTGAGAACAGGGATCTGACGCAGCTTCTCTCGCACATGTCAGGGTGCAAAATCCTGCCCTGACGTGTGAGACAAGCCATGGCAGATCCCCATTCACACCGACTCTTTTACTGTGGGCTGGCTCCTCCGCGCTGCCACGTCTTCCCTCATCCCTCCCGCTGCCGCCACTGCCGCCGCAGGTGAGAACATAGCCTCATCTCCTGGGCCACACAGATCTCCTTCATTTATATGCAAGGAAAATCTATCTACCGCATATTGTTTCTTTCCAAAGTAGGACAAATACTCGCATCATATGGAACATTTTATTGTTCTAATGTATTGGCTTTAGTGAATGAGCATTTGAATTTAATTTCAAAAAAAAATCTGTAAAAACACCTTCCTTGTCTTGTGAATTAGATGCACTCTTTCTGCATTGGCAACTGCACTCTCCGCTATTCACTGACAAAATATCAGCTTTTATCTCCACCAGTTACTGTCAGCAGGCTCTAAGTAGTATTCTGGTAAGCACCTGGCAAATCTCTGACTAGCACTTCCTATAGAATTCTAATGAATAGGTTTTCCAGTAAATAACCTGTTCTTAGAGAAAAAGAAATGTTTCTTTATTCTTGGCTAGTTCAGTTGCTCAGGCTTTAAGGATAGATTCCATTCACGCTAGCATCAAGCATACATCCCTGATGTCAAACAAACTTTGCACAAGACACAGAATAATATATATGTTATCCATCCGAAAAACATACCTTGCACTGTATTCGAGTCCTAACACATATATTCATCCTCTCGGGTTATTTCCCAGCACTATCTGGAAATGTTCATACATTTAACCATTTGGCAACCTATGATCCAGGCAAACGTTTCCCTGTAGATGGTGAAGCAAACGTAAAATACTTTCTCTCAACTACTACAACATTCTGTTCTCTTGCCCTGTTATTTCTATTCAATCGCCTGATGATTATCTATTTATCCAGGTGTTTCACCAATGAACATCATTGTAGTGTCAAACAGGGTATTTATAACCAAAAAAGCCAATCTATTTCACCTGTGGTATTTAAGGCTTTGCTTATTTTCTTTTAAATTTTTATCCAACTTTCCTCAACTGACTGGCCTTCCAAGATGACCACTAAACCTCCCTCCCAGCCTTTTGAGTCTCCACACCTCTTGAATTCCCTGGGTCCTTTCTGGAAGCAAGAAAGTACATCAAAAGCAAGAAGACTGTTAGAGAGTCAGTTGGGCCATTAAGTGACCAGAGGGTAAAAGGGGCACTCGGGGAGGAGAAGCTGAATGAATTCTTTGCATCAACCTTCATTGCAGAGGATTTTGGGGAGATACCCACGCTTGAACTATTCATGGTGAATCAGAAGAACTGTCACAAATCGGTGCTCACCCGATGCCTGGCTGCTGTTAGGGACTGGATGAGGATGAGCTGACTGAAGGTGAATCCATACAAGACCGAAGTGATGATGGTTGGCCAGCCTCATGACCTGAAGGGGATTGGGACTCCTGTTATTGATGGAGTCTGGCCCCCTCTGGTCAGTCAGGTTCTCAGCCTTGGAGTGCTTCTGGAAACGGGAAGCAATTTATTTTTCTCACTAAAATATTGCGAGAATCAAAATTGTCACTGAGATCTTGGTACAATTCCAGTAACGGACCAAGATTCCAGTCAAGATTTTTTTCTTGAAGTACCATCTACCTTTACCGCAATTTACCATTTATCGTATACCGATTTACTGTAGACTGCTTACTATGTACTGCATTCATTCTGACAACGTGCATGCGCAAAATGCCACTTTGCACATGTGCGTTACCGGGAGGAACGTGATACACGGTAAACTGTGTTAAACTTTAAATGGTATTTTGCAAAAAAATTCTCAACCAAGAAATGTCAAGAATCAGCATTTTTCTCGATTGTGGCTTCTCACTTAAAACAAGCAGAGAATTGCGATTCGCAATGATAAACAAGAAAAACTCGAGATCAAATTTCAGCCCTAATCTGGACCCTTTACCGACTGGATACGTTCTTGGAAGGCAGATCCATTAATAGTTATTAGCCAAGTAGGTATGGGGGTCATAACCTCTGTCTGTCAGGAGCTGGGAGTGAACAACAGGGAATGGATCGCCCATTGGGATCTGCTGGGTACTTCTCCCAAATGACCGAGATTGGCCATGGTTGGGAGACAGGATGCTGAGCTTGGTGGAGTATTGGTCTGACCCAGTATGGAGCCTGTCAAGGTGATAGATAAGGGAGGAAACATAAGGGGCAGACATGAAATTGCTAAAGGGTTCCTGACCTATTTCCCTAAAAGCCAAGTGGAGGCACCATCTAGTATAGTGGTGGGCAAATAGCGTGGTAGCCACATACGGCTCTCCGGCACCTGTACTGTGATTCTCACCAGAACTGGTTGCCTAGGGTGTGTTCATGCCGCTCCCTCAAGAGCAAGCAAAAAAACAACCCACCATTTCACTTCTGGAGCCTCCTTAGGGGTTGTGGGAGCAAGGGGAACATTTTGCACATATTACCATATTTACTTCATATTTATTAATGATGGCATTTCATATTTATTACCATTTCCTGTTTAATGAACTGCTTGTGTTATTTCAGTGACCGCTATATTGGGAATTTAAACTGGTTTGCCTCCTGGAGCAAGCCTGTTTTGGGGTGCGTTGCCCTTAAGTTCGTGTCCGTAAGACAAAGGGCATTTTTAAACCAAGCAAAACTGCGATGGGTGGAATCCATGGCCTCTGAGTGGCACAACTGTAGAGCAGTCACTCAGGTGGAGTGCGTGTGGAGGGATTCTTACGGGCGGCTCCCAGCATGGCTACCGCAGCAGTCACCTCGTACTCCCCCTGACACAGACCATGGGGGAGAAGGAAGCGCACCAGGCATGCCTTTGAAATCGACATGTCCTGGCATGAGCGCTGGTCACTGGAGAACCAGGCTCTCTAGCACTCGCAGGCAGTCCCGGCGACATGCAGAAGCAGGGAATCTTCTCTCTCTCAAACTATACCTTCCACCAACTAAAAGCCATCAACTAGTCAAACTGTATCTCCTACAAATACAGACAGAAGGAAGAAATCAGGAGTAGTGCCTGCTATTTCTATTTTTAAATACCTGGAAGGTTTCCATTTACTCCTGGGCTATGGAAGCAGAGGAAAAAATGTAGCATTACCCAACTGACCATAAGTAGCACCTGAGCCTCAGTAAGGTTTAGCTTTATTTTAACAAAAATTAGACAAGCCTGCCCTACTTACAGAATCGGTTCAATAAGGATGACCAGACAGATACCAGAAAAGGAGGAGGTTGTAGGTTTTGCTTTCTGAACGTCAAGCTGGAGCAGGGATTTTGCTTCTATACGATACTGTGAAATATGCTGCATTCACACCCTTGGAATTCACTGCAGCATTTAAAGGCTACATATCATGTTTGCATGATGTGGCTAATGCAAGACTAAGAGCTTAAGCAATCAAAATAAAATATTCCTCACTGGCACTACTTCAATAATTGACCTAGCCTAGGGTCATTTTAAAGCAGTTTAAATGCATCATTAATCCATGGTATTTCAAAAAAGCTTTACTAATATACTTTAATAAATGACAGCAAGATCTAAGGTGGCTTGGAGCTGTACGCACATTAAAAAAACATAAAATGGTATAGTGATATATGTAAATAGTATGGCATAGAGAATCATGAAAGGAAAGACATGAAGAAAATTAACTTTCCTTGGATGCTTCAGGAATATGCTGTAATGCACTCTCCTGATATAGTCCTTTTCCTCTCCTTTCCCCATTACTCTTGTACCTGAACCTCTGCTATTTCACTGGTTTAGTTCCGCTATTCTTCCCGACACTTCCCTCCCACTGGCAAGTTAACTCTCACTTTCCTGTGCCACAAAACAGAAAAAGAAGTCTCTCCAAAGGAGTAGTTCATTAAATTCAAGATATATCTGCAACATGAAAAAGGCATCTAAGCCAACATCTTTCTTGAGGAAGGGATAAAAGTAAATTGGGGGTGTTAGAGAACCTATCCTGGTGGGAGAGCAACTTGTCAGACAAGGTCTTTCAAGGCCGTTGCTTCATAACTGAATGGGGAAGCAAATAGAGGAATCTATATCCAAGGGGCAGAAAAAACTAAAAATGTCAGAATGAAGAAATCAAAAAAATGACGACACTGAAACAGAGAATTAGCAGCTCCTTCAGGAGATGATTCGGTAGCTCAATTTCCTACACAGCATCAAGAGCATCAAGTAGCGGGTGAGTCACTGTTCACTGATGGGAAGAACACACAAGGATGGCGACATTCACAAGCAACTCCCAAGACAATTGCTATAGGAAGCTGCCTGTGCGAAGAGGGATATATGAACAATTTGTTTAAAGTTTAAAGAGAAAGCATTCTAGAAAAGTAGATAAAAAGATAAAATGTTGGATGTTACTAAAATTAGTTTATGAACTCTTCAGAGCAGTGATTGCAATTTTCAAAGTGTGTACACTGTGCCTAGCACACAAAAGATCCAAGTGAGCCTTTTGGCATTACATCAGTACAAAGAATGAATGAACAAAACAACACAACAGAATAATAAGCATTATTGTTGGTACTGGATCCTACAAGGGAAAAAATCAAAGGCTAGCTTCAAGTTATAGATTACATACAGTTGGTCAGGAGCATTCTCTTGCAGTTACCACCAGCCAATCTTGTCCGTATGATAAGGGCTCACAAAGAAGAGTTCTCAGTTGCTGCCCCGGTATTGTAGAACTTCCTTCCCCTGGAGGTCTGCAGAGCCCAAGTCTGGCCACATTCCAGACACAGCGTAAAACATTTCTTCTTGGTAAGGTGTTTGGTAAGCTAAGCAGGATTAGGAATGAGGGTAGGTTTTTCTTTGAATGAAGTTTTTAACAGGGAGTTCTATTGTATTCTGTATTTTATATAAGCCCCCCTGTGCCATAGGGGATGGGTGGGACAGAAGGTTAAATAAATAAAATAAATAAATAAATAATTGGAAGTAAAACAAGAATTTGACCACTGCAGTTTTTGAGGTGTTTATCAGAGAGAGTTTCCCCATCTCTCAATATTTGTTGACAAACTACTTTTCCAGGCTGTCCTTACCATTGCAGTGAAAGCCACTATGCTTTCCTGCATGCCACACAAGTTAGCAATTCTATATAGAAATATAGGGAATACAAAGCTATGTGCATGTTTACTATGCTGCTTTCCCAAGTCAGTTTTGGGGTGTTTCAAATGATCTTTACAGACATTCCTTTTATTTTGTCTGCTTCAGGGCCCTTTTATTACTTCTTTATTTAATGTCTTCAAGGTTTTAGATTTACATTTTTATAGTGCTGCCATAATTGTAAAATGTGATGAGCAGTTTGACTGTCACTTCAGTGTATATGGAGACATTCTGGAAAAATAATGTCCATACAGGCTTGTCATTCATTTTGTGTACATATCAAAGGCAACTCAAATTGTAGCCATTTATCAGAGACTGGAAAATAGCAATATACTTCTTGTATTGTGGCATTAATGGGTGTGCGTCACACAAGTTACATATTAATGTGCAACAAACGCTTCTTGGAAGGGCAAACTAAAAACTTACCAAGATTCAACAAATATAAGCTTCTGTATTCCATGGACTATTCAAAAGACAATGAATTGGAATTTGTTCCTTTTTTTGGGGGGGGGGGGAAGAGTGGTATGCGAGTCAGCTAAAGATGGAAGAGGTTTCCCTATCTACATGACTAGGGACAGGGAACCTCTGGCCCATATCCCTCCCCCACACCCTTGAAATTTACCCCTTCTCCCAATTCACAAGCGGTCTATAAAAAAAAAAATTAAAAAGGAATTTGACACACAAGGAGTCTACAGACATGTGAACAAGGCTGCATCTAAAGGATACACTTCTGCACATAGCCAATTGACTTATTTTGTTGACCGCTTGTATCAGAGTTCAGTAAAGAAATTTAAATATTTACTTTCTGCATCTCACTACAGTTGGAGAGAAAACAGGCAGCAAGGCCTAAGCACCACCACTTCATAGGTTATCTACAGATGTGTTAATCACATTAAATATTTTTAGTAAGAAAGTGAAATACTGTTACAGTATTGTAATGCATGTTCTCCTCACTGCGACTGTTTTAAGAAAAAACACTACCATGCAGGTCCACTCATCCTCCATGCATATAAGTGCCCATCTGAAGGTGGGGTGGGTGGGTGCTCCAGTGACCCACACAGCACCCACCGATGACCACTCACGGAGCACTGGCAAAAAATCTGGAATGCTTCATGCGGGGGGCAGGCAGAATGGTGCGTGGAGACAAGTGCCCACACATGCCCAGCCTGGGCAAATGGCAGCAGCCAGCCATGTTGGCTGAGTGGTCTGCTGTTCAGAGGCACTCTGGCTAGGGCAACAGCCTGTGCAAGGTACAGGAACCAGCTGGGGGTTCTGGAGAGCTCGGGTTCCCCAGCGCACAACCAGGACATGTCAATATCAGAGGCCAGCCCAGCATGTTTTCCCCTTCACCATGGTCCATGGCAGGGGCAGTGTGTGGAGGCTACCGGAGTACCCGCCCAGGGAGCTGCCCATTTTAACCCCTCCTCACTTACTCCATGTGCGTCAGCACTGCACAGCTATCCCACTCAGTGAACACAGCTCCCTCAGCCACACTCATTTAAAAATGGCCTGTGTATCACAGTTTGGCAATATTTGTTATCAGATTTCATATTTCTTAGGGATGTGCAAATGCGGTTTGGAAATTCGGAGTTCGGCCCGAACTCAGCCTGTTCGGACCGGACCAAACCGAACATTCGAATTTCCGAACAGTTTGGAAAAGTTCGGATGAGTTTGGGGGCGGAAAAAATGTGACTGGAAGGGGGAGGCATCTGAGGAGCAGACTTCCTGGCACCAGGGGTGGTTTCAGGGCCAAAAATACCGATACTGAAAAAAAATTGGTTTCAGTTTCGGTACTGATAGCACTTTTTTGAATGTTTGACCGAATTCGGCAAAACCAAACTCCGTCGAACCGAACAGTCGAACCCGAACTCGGGCTTCGAACCGAACGACCGAACGGCATTCTGTTCGCCCATCCCTAATATTTCTTTAAATGCCACCACTCTGTGAACAACATTAGTTAATCCATAACAGTTATTTTTGGTTATTATTTTTTTAAGAGGATAAACTCCATACCAGATGAAAAATCTTTTGGGGAAACTTAAACCAAGAGTAGTGGGGTCCACTAAAGCATATTCAGAAGATCTTACATCACAACAGATATGAACCTTCCAATGAACCAGATGTTCCCAGGTGCTGCTACTAAGCAATTCTCAGTAGGGAGCTGGTATAGCAACTGTGTATTCTGCCAACAAAATTGAAGCGATAGAGATGAAGCAGTTTGAACGATATTTTTTTATTGGACCAACATTCTGTTAGTAGGAATATGCAGGTTTTCAGGCCACACTAAATCCCCTCTGGCATGTAGCATATCAAGTCAGAAATATATAAGCTAAGCAAATTTATGACAGGTATATATACTGAACCACAGCAATGAATTAGGTGGAAGTGGGTAGGACAAAGTAACTAGAAGGGGGGTTGTATAAGGGGAGAAAGAGAGAGAGAGAGAAAGATGCCAGACATTTAAAAACAAAGCTATAAAAATAAAATGAATGTAAAACACAAAAAACCCCAAAACAATAGATAACAGTAGGGATGGGCGAACAGAACCGAGTTCAGAAATTCAGTTCGGTTCAGTTCAGAAATTCGGTTCGGTAGTTCGGTTCGGTCGACCAAACTATTCCAGTTCGGTCTGAACTCCGAACTTCTGAACAAAGTTCAGAAATTCAAACCCCATTGAACTAAATGGAATATTATCTTTTAGGGATGGGCGAACAGAGCCATGTTCGGAAATTCGGTTCGGCTCAAAAATAGAGTTTGGTTCGGTCGACCGAACTGGTTGAGTTCGCTCCCAACTCCAAACTTCTGAACCGCTTTCGTCCATCCCTGGATAACAGTAAATACACAGAGAGACCACCACTAAAGAAAATGTATGGGTAGGGTATAGTAGGAAGCCACTTATCAGGCAAAGATAATTTGCATATGAAAGCAACAAAATTGAAACAAGCCTTCCAATCAGGTGTGAACTGGATCCCTGCCTGTCCTGGCTGACAAAGCCAGCTGGGAGACGTTGGGGCCATTGCTGGCTGGGGTTCTCAATGCCTCCCTTCGGGAAGGTAGGGTGTTGGACGTTCTTAAAGCTGTGGTTGTCTGGCCTCTACTTAAGAAGTCATCTTTGGATGCCAATTCCCTGGCCAGATATCAGCCTCTCTGTAACATTCCCTTTTTAGGGAAGGTTATTGAATGGGTAGTTGCCCAACAGCTCCAAGGTCATCTCAGCACTGTCAGATTCCTGCACCCATTTCAGTCAGGCTTTCATTCTGGGTATGGCACAGTGACAGCACTTGTGGCTTTGGTTGAGGACCTGTGCCTGGAGACTGACAAGGGGAATTCCATTCTGTTGATCTTGTTAGATTTTTGGTGGCCTTCCATACAGTTGATCATGAGGTGGTGTTAACATGACTGCAGGATCTGATTGGGATGTGTGGGACCACTCTTGAGGATTCAGCTCCTCCTTTTGGGGAAAGTCCCAGGGAGTGGGGATGGGCTCTTTGTCCTCTAGGTATCCCCCTGTAGGGTCCCATTGGGTTCTATTCTGTCTCCCCTCTTGTTCAACATGTATATGAAGCCGCTGGGTGAGGTCATTCAGAAGTTTGGGGTCAAGTGTCATCAGCATGCTGATGACACCCAGCTCTATGTCTCTTTTTCATCCAATCCAGGCCCTGCACGCTTGGTACTTATGTGATGCCTGGCTGCTGTCAGGGACAGGCTAAGGATGAGCCTATTGAGGCTGAATCCAGACAAAACTGAGGTGATGGTTGTCTGACTGTGACCTGGAGGAGATTGTGACTACTGCTATTGACGGAGTCTGGATCCCTCTGGTCAATCACTTTCACAGCCTTGGAGTACTTCTGGACACATTGCTGCGCCAGGATTGTCAGGTTGTAGCAGTGACTAGAAGCATTTTTCACCAACTCCATCTGGTGAGGAGGCTGCAGCCTTTTCTTTCTGATTCATCACTTTGAAGCTAGATTACTGCAACACACTCTTTGTGGGGCTGCCCTGGATGATTGTTTGGAAACTGCAGCTGGTGCAGAATGCAGCAGTTAACCTCCTTTTGGAGGTGGGGCACCGGGAGCATGTTACACCAGTGCTCTGAAGTCTGCACTGGCTCTTTCTAGCTTTCCAGACACAATTCAAGTTGCTGTTTTTGACCATCTGGGTCCCACACATCTGAAAGACCACCCGTCTTTCCATGCCCTACTGTGACTCCTGAAATCTGCCAGGAGCACCTCTATCTGGGTACCATTTGTTAGTCTTGTTCATACCACAACAAAAGGAATTGTCCCCAAATATAACCACACCCCAAAAAAAAAGGAATAATAACTAGAACTGTCACATGGCTAAAATAAAGATCATATGTCTAGAAAAATACTTAAAAAGGGATCATATATGTAAAGAATAATAAATGCATTTATTGACACCTTCTTGTATAAAATTAGCATACCACTAAACCAGCTATACCAAACCAGAGAGTCAATTATATTATGATTGGAATGTCCATATAATTCTTATGTAGTCCAATACATCCAATCAAGATCCAATGTATAACAGTCCCATACGATTCAAAGCTTGCAAATGAAGAGTCCCAGCCATCTGTTGCCTACGAGTTCCCAGTGGTTTTACTCATTTCACAAGAAAACAGTGAGTTTTTGGAGTAAGAGGGGAAGTAGTTCATTTTGCTCCCTCATTTAATATGCCTTGTGATTTGCAAGCATGTTTAGTATCACGGGGATGAATATATTTAGATTGTAGTGCTGAATGATGGAGACTTCCTCTGGCCAGTAATGGGGCATTAATGAGTTACTTGTGAGACATTCAGGTATTCTTAATTTTTGTGAATTATGTAAGGTATTTTCAGGCAGCAGCAGCTGCCTGAATACTTAAATGTACAGCCACACTTCATTATAAACAGGCGACTGCTGAAGCCCCAATTTTGCAAAAACCGCTTGACCTACGTTCCTGAAAATTTCATCATGGCTGTAAATTGTGAGGACCATCATATCCACAAAGTTTGAAAAATATCCATCAGGAAAATAAAAAGTTATTGCAGCTTAAACGTTAATTGCTTGTGGTCAAAATTCATACTGGCCTCGTGCATTTGAATCATCAATATCTCCTC
>QEPC01008797.1:3495756-3512105 GCA_003113815.1 Sphenodon punctatus
TGGAAGGTGTTTTGAATTGTAATTGTACTGAATTGTGTTTTTGTGTGTATTTTAAGAAAACTCTTGTACATTTAAGTGTCTTTTTAAACTGTTAAGTTTTTTGTTTTAGTGAATTTACATTATGTATGTTTGTTACAATGTACCCATACGTGTCTGTTTTATGCACCGTATTTCAGGATAAAGCTGACAACGAGATATTTATCTAGTCAGGCGTGTTGAAAAAGCCTTATGAAATTATGCTTTGCATTTGTGTTTGTATTTTAATGTTTCTAACTTTTATATGTTTTTATATGAGTTTTTGTAAGCCAACCTGAGCCTTTTTGAGGGAAGGGAAAGATAAAAATTTAAATTAAATAAATAAAATTAAAACCCCATTTTGGTGAAGGGGCTCCGAGTACATGAGTACAACGCAGTTCAGGTTAAATTTAACACGTTAAAGTACTGTACAAGATCTGGGCCTTGGAAAATTCAAAGCTGAGTGGTCAAATTAAATATGGAATAGTCCCAGTTCAAGAGCTATGTTAATATCAAAAGGCTGCTATTTTACATATCTTGTACATATCTTGCTAATTTAAATAGAAACCAATGTGAGGAAATTCTCACCTACTTTAGCACTTCCTCACTAAGTAATAGGGAGAAACTTTTCCAAGCAGTGCAGTTCATAACCCTTTGTTAAAATTGAACTGGAAGTTTAATTTAATTTTATTCTTTTTAATTTTGGGACCAGTCCAATAAACTTGTTTGCTACTCTTTTGTAGACAAGATCTCAACTTACTATATATTCCCTTCTGAGAATTCCTTTGTAATTGACAAATGTTTTAGTGTTCTGATCCAGCAAAGCTCTTCTATAGTTGCGTTATACATAGCACATTTTTACAGATGAACCATCTCTCTCTAATTTGTGTTTTGATTGCCATGGCTAACTCTGTGTAGATGGACACCTATATCTATGATTAATCCCACTAAAAACAGCCGCCCCGAGCTAGTTTAGGAGGGGTGGGGTAGAAATTTGATAAAATAAAATAAATAAACAAACAAACAAAACAAACTTCAGTGGGACCCAGTACAAGTGCAGGGGTCTATCCATTACTGTAAGATCCTGGATACCTTACTTGTGAAATATTTGAAATTATTTTGACTCTTCCCTGCTTGTAAAAGAGTGGTAATTAATATAAAATAAAAGGAGAATAGGTAACATCTATACACACACACAATTATGTGAGCTAAATGGGACTGAAGTTCAGGAAGAGAAAACAGTTTTTATTCTCCAAAACTGAATCTGTCTGGTAAAATTCCTGCAAATTAAAAGGTATTAAATTAGCCACAGGAGGGCTCCCTCTGGTACGCTGAATGTAATAGAAGCATACTGCTAATGACTAAAAATAATAATTTCTCTTTTAAAAAGTAATAAAGGTTTTAACATTTTAAAAGTTGTTGTTTTCCCAGTTCACCAAGATGCACAGACACACAAAATTACACATAATTATTCTTCCCTGGCCATGCCCCCCCCCCCCTCCATCACAACATTGAATGCACTGCAGGTAAAACAGTCACCCACATTCACACAACCCACGCAAGGCCCTTTAGACTGCTGAAGTTCTGCTGTGTGACATGGGGAGAGACATAAGGATGAGCTGCCCGTCTTCAGAGCTGCTCCAGGGGTGCCCCCCCCCCCCCAATCCACCTGCAACCGCACCTCGACTATTGTGCGCAGTTCTGGTTGCCCCATCTCAAAAAAGGCATAGCTGAAATAGAAAAGGTACAGAGAAGGGCAACAAAAATGATCAAGGGCATGGAAGGCTCCCATTAGAGGAGAGGCTTGGTAGGTTGGGGCTCTTCAGGTTGGAGAAGAGATGACTGAGAGGAGATATGATAGAGGTCTATAAAATCATGAGTAGTGTGGAACTAATAAACAAGGAATAGTTATTTACTCTCTTAGCTAGTACTAGAACTAGGGGACACTCCATGAAACTCATGGGTGGCAAGTATAAAACAAATAAAAGAAAATATTTTTTCACTCAGCGTGTAATTGCGTTATGGACTCTACTGTCAAAGGCTGTGGTAAGGGCCAGTACTATAGCTGAGTTTAAAAGAGGTTTGGACAAGTTTCTGGAAGATAGGTCCATTAGCCGCTATTAGCCAGACAGGATTAGGGAACATGACAGGAGCTGGGGGAAAACAACAGAGAATGGATCCCCCATTGTGACCTGTTGGGTGCTTCTCCCAAGCCACCGTGATTGGCCCCACTGTCAGAGACAGGATGCTGGGCTAGATGGACCATTGGTCTGACCCAGTATGGCACTTCTTATGTTAACAAGACGTAGAGCCATTCACCAATAGGGACAGGACTATAAAAATTAAGTCTTGGGAGTTTGCTTATTAAAGTTAAGCAGGGAACGCTTTGTATGTAAAGAAAACAAGCCTGCAGACCAGACTTTATGAAAATTTGCCAATATTCATTTCGCACAAATACGAAAGGACAAAACCAGTGTCTATGGGTGATTTCAGACGTGCCGGCCTCCCTCGTTGCCACGGTCCGGGTTCCATTTCGGATCCCGGACAGGATTCAGGCCGGCCATCCTTTAGACGTGCTGGCCTGATTCCGCTCAGGGATCGGGGAGGGGGCGAGGCTGTGCGGCGTGACGTGCGGCCGTACAGTCCCACCCCCCATGCTCCCCTGACTGCCCGCCCTCCTGGAGATGGGCGGGCACAACGGCCAATCTAGTCGCTGCACCCAATCCCGGATCGTGGCCGGGACCACACTCCAGACTCGGTGGAGGTAACAGACATTATTCTCTGCCGCTTCCGGACCATGGTCCAGCTAACCACCATTCCAGAGGGGAGGCCAGTCTCCCCTCCAGAATGGTGGTTATTCAGATTCCCGCCGGAGGTTCAATGGGGTGAACCTCTTCAGACATTACGGGCCTCTCCTCCACCACAGGGGATTGACTGTGGTAAAAGGGAGGCCCGTAACATCTGAAATCTCCCTATGTATTAACATTCCTTCTGGTAATAAATTAATGTTTCAATTAGAGCAAGGTAAAATACTGTGTATAAAACTTTATACATTACAAGGCTTTGAAACTCATTAGATTTGTCATGAACATTTGATGTGAAGTTAGGACAATATTCAAATCAGTCTGGAGCAATCTCAGTTTTATTTTCTGGTTGCAATAGCAGCCAGAAAGTTAAAAGGCATAAGCACTCTCCCATTATAAACGGAGAATCAATAAACCCAGATATTGAAAAAAACTGCTTGACATATACTTATGAAAGTTTTAACCACGGCTCATATTTGTGGGGACTGTCATACATGCAAAAATTGAAGAAGATCCAGTCCAGAAAATAAAAAGGTAAAACTATTTAAAAGTTAATTGCTAGTGGTCAAAATTCACCCCCGGCCGAGGATTTTAAGCAATTTATATCTCCTCCCCCCGGACTAGTTGAGCCCCCAGATTTTATAGCTTTGGAGCTGGAGATGTCCTTCAAGTGCTGCTGTGGTAAGATAGTGTTTGGTACAGCCAATACAGAGTTATTAAATATTTTAAAAATCAGTTCTGACTAACACATGCGTGGTTGAGCAGCAGCCAACTGCCATTTGTGTTAAGAAAACAGCATATCAAAATTTAAATCACTCCCATTAATTAATCCTGTGTCACAAATTTTGAGCGATTCATATCTCCTCTACCCAAACGAGTTGAGTCCCCAAACTTTGCAGTCTTGGCGCCCAATATGTCCATCAAATGCTGCTGTGGTAGGTTTTCTTTGTTAGGTTCTTAAGGTAGCAAAGAAAACTCAACTTTTACGTAAGACATCCTCAGAGCATCTAAACATGAGAATATGTAGCCACTTAAGCTACACAATTCATTTCAGGTGTGTAAATATATACATGTACAGTTTCCATATAGTTTTGCTTATACAGCTTACATATCATAAAGTAAACAATTCTTCTTGAATTATTACTTAAATTGTCATATTTCAAATCAGGAAGTTCTTTTTTTGACTATAAGAATGTTTTCTCAGTGTATCACAATGGGTTTTTTCATGCTTA
The DNA here is from genome assembly GCA_003113815.1 of Sphenodon punctatus. Lineage (NCBI taxonomy): Eukaryota > Metazoa > Chordata > Lepidosauria > Sphenodontia > Sphenodontidae > Sphenodon > Sphenodon punctatus. The sequence continues at coordinate 3,499,808 of QEPC01008797.1, forward strand.
GTCATTTTTGCATTTCTTGGAAGAAAATCTAGTTTTCATTTAATTATGTGCAATTATTATTATCTTTACATAAGCTCCCACAAATACAATTTCCATGTACTTCTACATTTTATATATGACAAAGTAAGCGTTTCTTCTGGGACTATTATTCCCATTGTTTTTGGAATCGGGAATGATTTTTTTTTTGCTATTACAATTTTTTCCAAAATATCATACTGGGTTTTTCCATACTTAGTCTTTTTATTTTGCCTTCCTCATAAGAAAACATAGTTTAACTCCGGTTATGTTCAATAAAAAAAAATTACTACCACTTTTTCCAGTCTATGGGCGCAATCCAGCTTCCATTTAAGTCAATGGCTGAACTCCCATTGACTTGTATGGTGTTGGATTGTGCCCTGTGTTTCCTTTTCACCATTGTTGGAAAATTCTTGTCTATACTTTCAATGAATGCTTAATCTTTATGCAGAGATGATCACATCATACAACAGCTGTATGTAATAGATTTCAACAGTTACATTACCATACTAATCACATTGGAAAAAACATGGACATTTTCTAAAATAATTTTTTTTTACTGTTTAAAAAAAGTAAAAAGGCAGAACCATTTCCAAAACAAAAAACTTTCTTCAACATTTCACAAAGTATATTTTACCCTAACAAACTCCAAAAAACATGATTAAAAAAAATAAAAAATACAACACTTATGAGTGTTCCAAAAAGCATGGAAATATACACTTTATCCATATTGCATAACGTACCATCGACATTGGGTATTTTCAGACGTTACGAAATCACGCTCAACCACGGGGAATTCCCACATGGTGATCGTGGTCTCATAACATCTGTTGGAGTGAACGGAAGCCGACCGCCAGATGTTCACCCCCGTGAATCACGGGGGGGGGGGGGGGAAATCACATTGAACACGCAAACGGAGGTCCTGCCCGGACCTTCTCCGTTTGCGTGTTCAATGTGATTCCCGCCCATGATCAAGGGGATCGTCTCGTCTGTCCCCGGACCACGGCTCGGAATCAGCGGCAGTATTCCAGGCCATAGTCAATGCCCCGGGGGTGTGGGGTGGGCAGGCGCTGCGGCCACATTGGCCGCGGCGCCTGCCTGTCTCCCCAGAGGGCGGGCAACCTAGGGAGCGGGGGGGTGGGGCTGTGCGGCCACACGTTGCACCACGCAGCCCCGCCCCCTCCCCGATTCCCCGCCGGGATCAGCCCAGCATGTCTGTTGGATGTGCCAGTTTGATCCCAGCGGGGGATCAATGGGTGTTTCCGCAACGGGGCCAATACAGGCCCCGTCACATCTGAAAATACCCATTAATAGAATATATCTACTTAATTTATTACCATACATGCTTACTCATTACTATTTACTACTAACCAAACCACATTATTTATTTACAAGTCATTTATTTATCATAAGTTCTCTACGAAAAAATTTTCACAACGCCTGAACTCTGTCCTTTTGTGCAGAATGCATTGTGTAAGTCATTCCATTGTATTATGTTGTGTAAACTTTCATTGTAAGAATGTCATTCTCTAAAGTTTATCCAATTTCTATACATGTAAAAGACAGATGTGGGGTGAAAAGTCTCCCAAAGTGTCATGCCACTTTCTACCTTTGAAAATATACTTCTAAAATAATTAAATAATAATAATTAAAAAAAACCTAAAAATCAACAAATTCCAACAATATCCTTAAAGGAGTGCCGATACCTGTTAGAGCACCAGGTCTTATTAGCTTCTGCCACTAACTCACTTTGAGGCCTTTGTCAAGTCACATAGCCCTTTCTGTGCCTCTCTTATCAAAAGGAATTCAAGTGCCCACTATTTCTTCTCTGCTCCCTAATTCAATAGAGGGATATGCAACAGCTGATGCTATAGCTTTCCACCAATAATGTTGGGCTCTCAGAGATGCAACAAGGGGTACAGTCACACAAGATGCCCTAGGGTGGTACCACGCCTTGGGCAGCCTTAACCCAATCTGGGCAGCCAGACCATGTAAACCCGTATTCCATTTATCCCCTAATCACAGCCAACCACAATAATAGTCACTATTTCCCAATCTTTGGGATAACTCAGATGAGAAAGACATTGTAGGACATTGTATTCCATTTTCAAGGAAAATTCTTTTTCATGTGCTAGAAAATAGTTAAATAGAATAAATATAGTTAAAACCTCATTACATGTGCTTAAATCAGGCTTTCACTGCCAAACAAGAATAATGAGCATTCTTTACTGTTGTTATCTATCATCAGAGAATCTTTAGTTGTAGTTACCTGGGCCTTTGTAGTATATTTTTTTATATTATGGTAAACCAAACCAAAGTAGAGGAATTATCAGCAAAGACTAAGGAAGAGGTACCAAAAATGAAATCAACTCAGAAAATATGGCAGAACAGAGATGTTTATGAATATCTAAAGGGATATAGAAGATTAATGTACTATCAATCGACCATCATCATCATTTATTTGCAGCTATTCACCATAAAACTAGTGTACTATTATTACAATGATATGCTCCAAAATCTAATGTTTCCATACTGACTTTGTGCTTACACCTTAAATAAGACAGTGTCTGCGTTCAGCAAAATATACAATAGACTTCCATTATATGATCTGGTGAAATTTAAAGTAAGGATAGCATTCTTAAGTTACTGTAATTCTGTTTATTAAAGAAATTGGTCAATCACTGTCTTCCACTGGAACAGAGTTTAAAAGTCCAAGTAGGTACAACAATATCACTCTTCCCACCTTTCTAAGCATTCCATCCACAGACTTGGGCTACTTTTCTGACTTGCTGTCTGGCTGGTAAAGAATAGACCTCTCTCATTAAGCAGCATGGCCCATTTTGAATGGCTTCACTAAATACAGTACTGCTGTCAATGCCTCATCAGCCTACTGTCATTTCTCACCTCTTTTCTACAACCAGATTAAGTTGGAAGATGTCTTCTTTAAAAATGGATTGGAAAATTTAAATTTTTATATAATCTACAGTCAACATGTTAAAAAGCTACACCATACCCTTGAGTGAAGAACAGATGCTTATTCCACATAATAACATTAGCTTAACTGTTGTCAAATAAGATATCAAATCTATAACTGGTAGTGCCAGTGTCAAAGTACACCATCAAAATATTGGATGCATGTTTTATTCATGACAGCAAGAGTCACTACTGATTCAGTCAATTGCTGGCATATTGTTTTAGGGTCATAACCCTCTCCCCCACTCATGTCTATGTTATCATAGTAATAATACTCTTTAATATCTGTCAGACTGCTCAGTTGTTCTAGCTATAGATGGGTTTACATTGACATAATATTTAGCTACACAGTTGACTTCTACAATAAATTCTTCATTTGACTTAGGAAGAAAATAAATACTAATTTGCAGAGCTCTGATTCATTGCTTGTCAGTTTATAATAATAGGAATACAAAAGAGGTGTTAAGAATTAGTTTTGCAACAACCACAGTCTCTGGGTATACCTTAATAGAAAAATGTTTCAGAAAATTGTTGACATTCACCGTTTCAGCCTTTTTTCCTCCAAGTTTCAAACTTCTAAATTACTTGATTCAAAACTACTTCATACAAAGTCTTTCCCCTCTTCTCTACACTTGGCTAATGGCTATGTGGCATACATGAAATCACGACTTCAGCTCTAAGACATACATGTCCAATATTGACCATCCAATAACGATACTACAGACATCCGCTTCAACTGACTGTCTTCATTTGCTATGACATCTTCAGCATGAATCTCAGGTTTTAACAGCAAGTTTGGAATTAGGCTGATAGCTTTCTGAACAAATAAGCTTTTTGTAGAGTTGGAACCAAGCAGAAAGGTTTTTTACAAGTTTGATTGCTTTTGCCATTAGTTGAGCACAGTAACACCACTGCTCAGTTAGCATGAGGGGAAAAAACTTTACTCAGTGTCAGAGTTACTAGGATTTTATTAGTAAGGCCCATTAGCTCTTCTATGTCCCACCAACTGATTTCCAAAAGGTTTAGAGGTCATTCTTTTCCCATTCTTGCAGTGGTTTTCTTTTGTTGTTCTGGTCAGGATGGCATCTTTTAAACTAAAGGTATACAGAATGATCCCAAAATCAACAAGGCCAATGGTAAAATCTACATTGACTTCAATGGGTAAATATTGCACCCTTAGTTTTATTAGTAGAATAATAAGAAGCAGCCATGACTCGTTTAGAAAACAAGCCCTGTTCTTGTGTATCAGTCATTGAAAGGTGAATTTCGCGCAGAAAGTCTTGTCTTTCTCAAGCCATCAACTAAAGCCAAACATATCGACATTCATTTCAATGGGGCTTGAGCCAGCACAGTTCTTGGAGGTTGATGATCTCTCTTTAAGCAAGAAATTACTTCTACACTCCATAATGTGTGTCCTCCAATGCACTAAAACCTTGCAAAGATTAAGCTTTCTCAAAGTGAGAGAACTAGCACTGACTTTAAGCTAGTACAGTATGAAGTGGGATCTTAATTCTGAGCACTTCATGCTTAACATGTTCAGTAATGTGGACACTCAACTTTAGCAGAAAAACTTTCATTTTTTACTAATCTATGCCATTTTATTATAGATCAAGGTACGGAAATACATTCATTCAGTATATGGAAGGGGCACTGTATACATGGGTGATGACCCTTGAAATTAAGCCTATTAATATACTAAAATGATACCTGGTGATGTCTAATCAACTCTGATATCAAGGTTCTGCAAATACTAAACAAGCTAAAAGATCAAATGACACTGCTTTTTTTCTACCACTTACCTGTAAAATGCTTCTGCAATGTTTAATATATACTGAACTTTTCACACTTAGTAAAATGCTTCTGCAATGTTTAATATATACTGAACTTTTCACACTTAGAGACACAGAAGCATTAGCCAAAGGAAAAAATGCTTATGCAATTTATTACTAGCAATGCTTTAAAATGCTGCATTACAACAACCCTCTAAAAAGACAGTTAATTTAATGCCAAGTCTTATTTTGGTTTATGAGCAAGACATAAACTTAACAACTTGGAAATTATTAAGAAAATATATGGGTTATATTATCTGCTGTTAATCACTGATGACTGGAGAGATTTTTAAAAAGTGTAGGTTATGACATCAAGCAGACAGTATGGGCTATGAATGCACTATCTGCAGTTGTATATAGAATCAGGCTACCTTAGCAAAATTCCATTGAGAGGAGAAGACAGTCACTTAATTTAATAATTTAGTTAAAGAAAGGGAGACAAATCCTTGATGGGAAAAAGGGTAATGGAACTTATCATGGCAATGTCAATAGAAAGTGCTGCATTATCTTCAAGAAGGCATGATGAATCAAAAGTTCCCATACGACTGCATTTTGTGTTCCCTCTAGAAAACATGCTTATACATTAGAGACAAAATCTAGTCTAAATAATCTATTTGTAGGGAGAAGTGAAGTTTGGTGTCAGACCTTCATTATTCTATAGTAAGCCTCAGTAACTGTACAAGCGTTTCCTGGAGAAACACAAATCCAACAGAACAGTTTGTCTTTTGCAACTTTCCCACTTAACTTTATAATATGCTGTCTAGTGATTACTGGCTTTCCACTCCCATCATATTTACCAGCAGGATACCAATGATAGCATACAGAGCTATTAGAGATCAATTAGCATTCACAGGAGGATAAAGTAATGTTACATCAGCAACACCTGTCAAGTGCAAACTAGCTCTTTATAGCAGCTTAGCAAACGTGACTTTGTTCCCCCCCCAAAAAAACTTGGTCTTTCACTTACCTGCTGCTCTCCTGGCTCTGTGGATTTCACCAGGTGTTTATCCTTGTACAAAGACCAAAGTCCAATATTAGGCAGGAAAATTAAAGCCACCATGAACAACAACGTCATTTGTAGAAATCTCTTCTGTTTTCTCTTCATGGCAAATGGCAGTGTGTATACAGAAGAATAAACAAGGTAAGCTGTATCCCTGACAATTCCTTGTGCACAGGACTGACTTCCTTTTCCTTCTGTCTCTTCGGTTCACCCCCAAACGGAGACCCGGCTAGAAGAAACTTTTTGTAACAGACCTGCCACCAATCCGTAGCCTTCACACTGGGAGAGTTTGTAATCTGCGGAGCAAAGGCAAAGGAGGGTCACTTTATGCCGCCACAACTGCGAATGACAGTATTGCCCAGCGTCCAAGGGTTTTCCGAGGAAATCTGAATACATATTGATTCCTCCTTACTTCAAAACAATGGAGTAAATATGTTCAGCTGACAGACTAATCAGAAGTTACGGAGAAATCAATTTTACACCAAATGCTTTACAGGGAACGGGGGAGGGGGACACACGCTGCATGAAGGGAGAATTTCCACAACTCACTGATCAGAGTAGGTACAGTGATGGGCAATTTGCAAGCTCCTAGCATACAGGATGAAACGTATCACCTCCTCTGTTTGGAACAAGAGGGGACGAGCTAGCCTGGCTCATCCGAGCTGCCTCCTTCCACCACGAAGAAATCAGGAATGAGTTGCAAGGCGCAGCAGCCTGAGCTAGGACTGGAAGGGAGAGCGTGAACTCGTTTGAAAGGAGATCTTCAAACTCCTTGATACGAACACACACCCCCTTTCCCCCATAGAGAGACTCTTGCTCCCCTTTCTCCCTCCTCCCTTCTCCCTCTCAGTTGATCAAGTGCCCTAGCTGGCAGAGGGAAAGGCAAAAGCATCATTAGGAAAAAGCAACATAACAAAGGGTCTGAGACTTACCCTCCCCACTCAGGCAGTATTATTGTATCCCAGAGTATATTCACCACCACCGAGCAGTGCCTCTCTCTCCCTAGCAATACCTCACACTGATGATCATGTTACCATTCTTTTTCTGGAAGTGATCAAAAAGAGAAGAGAGGATAAAAAAAAATAATCATAATGAGCTCATCAAGCACAATTTATTAAATAAGAAACAATGTGCCAAGATACAAAGCTCTTGTAAGTGTGGCGTAGGGATTGGCAAGCGGATAATAAAGGGGGATGTGCAGCTTCCTCCCTAGCCACCGCCTCCTCCTCTATCTCCCTGTCTGCTGCCTTTCAACTGAGCTGTTAGCTGCTGTAGAACACGTGCAGCAGAGCTAAGGGGGGGGGGAGGAGCTGGCCGATCCCTCCCAGTCCCGAAGCCTATATAAACAAAGCGGGAGAGGCAGGCGGAGGAACAGGGCTGAGAAGGCGGCGATCGCTGGTCCCTTACCTCATCCCGAAAGCTCCGGGCTACCAGGAAGGAGCTAAAGGGGTTTCTCTGGGGCTCTTCATCTCTGCTTCCCGCATGACGGGTTCCTAGGCGGCGGCGGCAGCAGCAGCAGGGGTGGCGGTGGGAGCAGCAGCTGCTGCTTCTTGGGGAAGGCGTCCAGAAAGCGGGGGTGGAGAGGTTGTGTGGGTGGCGAAAGGGCTAGGGATACTCAGTGCTTTTCCGGAGGGGACCCGATCCAGAGTGGCCAAAACGTACGGCTCCGTCCCCGCAGCAGCAAGCGACCCTTCCCGGGCTACGCTGCCCCCGGTTGCAGTAGCGGGCGGGTCTCCACTTTCGTCCCCTGCGATGCAGCCCAGCCCCTGTCCCAATCGGGCAGCGAACGATGCCGGCGAGACGCTGTTCTCTCGCAGGCGGCTTCTGGCAGCAGAGAGCGTGAACTGCGGAGCTTCCCGGAATAAGCGCCGGGACCGGCGCGTATTTGCATTGCGTTGGCTCAGGAGCTGGGTAGAGGGAAGGGGAGCCGACCCCGTACTCCCCTCCCCCAGCCAGCTGCTTCTGCTGCTGCTCCCCCCGCCGCGCTCTGCCCAGCTAAGCCGCCTCGTAGGCACCCACCAAGGGGCAGCTTCTGACCACAGTTCCGGCTGAACCCCAGCCAGCGGCATCACTGCGCCCAACCTGACCCTTGGGGACTGCGGGCAGCAGGGTTGGCAAAGACACAGCTAGCTCCTCTACCTTGCTTTCGGGCGGAAATAGCTTGTGGGATCCTAGTTATTTTCCCCTGCCCACGAAATTCCACTCTCTGCCAAACAAATCCTGAAATCCAGTGCCTCCTGCCTGGCATCATTATAGCAGATAAACTCGGATCCAAAGCATAGCTCGGACAATATCGAGCTTATTGGTCAATATCCAGCAAGATCCAGACTTGAACTGCTGTCCCTTTCTCATGTAGCTCTCCTAGTAGAAATGGGACAGCAGTTCAAGTCTGGATCTTGCTCGACAAGTAAAAAGTGTTATCTTCTATCTAGGACTTATTTTGTGTATAAAATTTTTTTTAAAAAGAGAGAGAAAGAAATTGTAAACAAAAACATACATTCCCTTACATAAAACAGATTTGTAAACATACATTCCCTTACATAAAACAGATTTGAACCCATGATCTTCCAGATTCTATTTCACAGCTCTACCAACTGCTCTAAGTGAATTGTTGCCCCCCCCCCTTTTCTACTTCAGTAATTGACAAGCTTTGTGTATTGCTCACTGAAGTAACTGTTAGATGCTTATTAGGGCTGGGGGGGGGGGGACATTTCAGATTACTTTTTATTTTTATTATTATTATTAAGTTCTCCAAGAATGTAGGTTCTCAATTAGGATTTGTTTTGTTTTTTAACTTAATATTTTTCAAGATTTTGCATTAAACACACAGGAGGGGGGGGAATAGAGGCAAAAAAAACAAATCACTTGAAACCAAATCAAGAACCGAAATTTCAGGAGAACCGAATTGACCATTTTCAGGTTGACTTGGTTTTAGCCAAATCCAAAATTCCCATCCCTAACACAATCAGTATGGTACAGTGGTTGTAGTCTTAGGCACCAACACCAAGAGCCCTGATTGCTTATACCTACCTACCTCATTGCTTATACCACGTTTCCAATTTCCTAATTTAAAAGTGAGGGGGCATTTGCCTACAGTTTGTTGTATTTTTTAGTGAATTTCAGCATTAACTGAAAGTTTTGTCTGCATGACCCAATTTTGAGACTTAAACTTGTCCCCAGCAACAGCTCATCAAATATCAGCAACACCAGTTTGGGAACTTTTACTCTAGAGTTCAACTGGGATGCTATTGTCTTAGGAGGGACCATGAAAGGAGCAAAAGAAAGGACTGCATGTAAGGTGTACAATTGGCCAACCTAGTTTTGTTTCCCACAGCCTAGTGTTCAGTTGTATTAGTAGTACTTATAAAATCCCTCCAGCTATAAAATTCCATGCCCCCATATGTACTTTGAGAAGAGAAAGTTAATACTTAAACTACACGGGGGGAAGCTTGCAAATATTTATGATTCACTCAACAGCAGTAGGCACATATCTTGATGGTGGACATTTTTTTTTGAATATGTACTTACAATATGGCATGTTCTGTGTATGTAACTCTTTCTTCGTAATGAACACCAAACCCAGTTGTATTAAAAGGTTATTTTTGTTATTGCTCATCTGCATATAGCTACTGAAATACTGACAGGATTGCTTTTGATTTGAGGAGCACTAGACCTAAATCATGCAGCAAGAACCTATGAGTTCTGCATAAGTTTGAAAACAGTGAGGCACTGTGAAATGCATGGTAATACCTTTATGACTGTTTGTTGTGCCATGCATTTCAGTTTACTGAAAGAAATGCAACCTTGGCATGAAAGAAATCCAAGAGCATTGTACAAGCTGCACAAAGGGGCAAGCAGTACTGTGATCATTTACGAAGAATTCAGAACTTGTACATGTTCAGAGGGAGTATCTAGATGATTTAAGGAAAATTCCTTATCCTCTCTCCACTCTTCTTGGAGTTGGAGGCAAAACAATAAAGTCTCTAGTTCTCTTCAGTGGGTCTATGTGGAGTATTTTTTTTTTCTGGATTAATTAACCCATATTAGGCCCCTAATAGACATAATTTAGGCATGGGTCTGGGTTAATCTCCATCATCTCCTCCCATAGAACTCTACCCTGGAGAAGAGGCCATCCTCTTCTACCAGGACTATCTGTAGTTAAGAGTCGTTGCTGAAGTGTCCTTTCTGCTAGGCAAGGAAGTACCAACAGAGAAAAATATTCTCCGTTGTAGGGATACAGGTATTCTAGAAGTTAGTGAAGAGAGGAGATAGGTACAATACCCTTCATTCAGTTTTCTATTGCTTTGAGGGCAAGGGAAACATTTCTAAGCCTTCCTTTCATCTTCCTGTCATATGTGATTTGGAGGGGCCCCTCTCCTTTATTACAAAGGAAAAGCTGACATGGAGTCTTTCCAGCCATCCTATACATAGCCACAGAAACAGATATGGCCTGCCAGTTCTAGCACTGTACAGTGGCTTCCAGGACAAAATCCAAGAGGTTTTGATCCTCTTAGTAAGTAGTTTGCTGAAACTAGAAGAGCTGATGGCTTTTATTCAGGGAGAACTGTTCTCCAGGGGTCACATTCTTGCCATAAAATCTCAGAAAGCATAGGGCTATATACTATAAACAGCCTGCAAAGAGGAATTTGCTCTACAATGAGAGGACATCTAGAGTTCATCACTATTTTGGCCATAGGTTTCTTTGCCGTTCACTGTCTCAGTTACAGGTAACTAAGGGTTTTTTACTATCAGTAACTACCACTTTGTTCTATTTCTCATTTTGCTTTGCATTCCCCTCCCTGTCTCATCTCCCTCTAAGTACAATGGACAACTGCCCTTTATCCCACCCCATTCTTTATACCTCTGCTTTGCTTGGTTTCTTCAGACATTTCTTCAAATCTGAATCTTGCATAAGTGCGATCTTCATATTTAAGCCCCCTTTTATTAAAAAAAAAATCCCAACAGGACTACCACTGTCTATAGTTACAGGTACTTTGTTATTTACTGTCAATAGCTACCACTTTGTTGTATTTCCCCTTTTGTATTGCAGTCTCCTCCCTACCTCATTCTCCCCTTCCCCACCCATCTCTCAGAGTTCAATGGACACATCTACCACCACTCTGTATACCTCTGGATGGTGGAGTTGAGGACGAGCTGCCTACTGTGTTTTGCCGCTTGCTACCTGGTTGTCAATTATCCCGGGGATGAGCAGAAGGGCAGAGTCTCCCAGTAACCAGGGACTCAAAAGTAAGAGCCTGCCTGCGGCGGCGCCATAGGCGCACACGCCGAAGGGCCGTGCATACAAAGGTGCGCCCTTTTGCGCTCCCTTCGGCGCTCCCAGGAGCAGGGGCAGGAGGACTGGGTGACACAGTTTGGAAGTGCAGAGGAAGAGCAAAGGGAATAGAAGGTAGAAAATCATGAGCTACGTTGTGATGGATTGTAAACGGACACGTTCTCGCATAACAGAAGAAAACTATCCCCAGCGCACCAGCAAACGTAGGAGGCTTGAGATAGAGCAAGATGGAGGTATTGCAACATGTAACAGGTTTTCACCCTTAAGGCTTGATCAAAAGCAAATGAATGAGGATGCAGAAAGCACCCCGATAATGCGGAATTGCTGTAAAGGACCTCAGGCAGAGGACACAATTGCTTCAAGGACTCACAATAGCGAGAACTTTTTGAGGACACAAACTATGCTTATAGCACGGACTGTAGAGGCATTATTTAGTGGCCTTGCAGAAGTACATACCTGTTTGAATAAGGTATGCGGACAATAAGGGGAATTAATGGGAAAACTAGATAATAATAGTGAGGCAGGTTGTAGAGAACCGATCGATCAGAACCCAGAATTAGAGCCAACGGCTGCATATGAGTTAAAGAGGTCAGTATTGCAGCCACCAGCAGTTAGAGCCTATAAGGGAAATCCCAGCTCTGTAATATTTAAAATCCACCATACAACAGAAAAAGGCTTAACGCGGTGGAACATTGATACGCTAGTAATACTCCACCTATCTCAATTATTGTACAAGAAACTGACAAGGCGAGATTTTAAGAAAATAACATACATGAAATCCCATAAGTGGGCTTATGTAGTGTTGATTCAGTTTACATCTTTGAATCATGTATGGGATGTTTTTAAAGCTAGGAAACACTTGCTTAATAGGGGGATATCAATAGATAGAGATATGGACGCAGAGTATGTAGGGGGTGCACAGGACCATGAGGATAGACACACACAGGCTATAGGGTATTTTCAGACGTTACGGGCGGGCGGTTCACCACAGCGAACCCCCAGGGGGGGTGAATAGCACAACCGCGGCCCGGGGTGGAAAAACGACCCAAACAGACGTGACGGGACCTGGACCACGGGCGGGAACCGGGCCGAACCATCGCGGACCAGGGCAGCACAACAGACGTGCAGCTGAACCCCCGCTGGGCGCAAAACTCCCACAAGGCACCGGGCAGGGGCGGGACACAGACA
>QEPC01008797.1:3517859-3621282 GCA_003113815.1 Sphenodon punctatus
CCCCCCCAGGGGGGTCTCCTGTGCCCCCTGGTCCCCCCCTTGTTCCCCCTTACCCTTTTCCTGGGTGCCTCCTCCGGGCCCGTTCCGGCCGCTGTCCCCGCAGCGTCACGACCCGACTCCAGCTGTGGGCATTGTGGCTGGGCCGCCTCCCTGGTCAGGTGCACCCGTGGGCCCCCTTCCTCTGCCTGTGCCCCCTCCACCTGCATCGCTGGGCCTGCCTGAACCTCCTCCGGCTCCTGCCCCGCCACGGTCACTGTCTGTGCCTCCGCTGTCTTCCGCCTCCCTCGTCGCTCCATCCCGCCACGCTTGCTTGCTGCCGGTTTCGCTTTAAATCTCCCTCCGGTGGTTGTGTTGTTGCTGGTTGCCCGGCACTGACGCTGCATGCCTCGTCCCCGGCTGGGGCTCGTTTCGTTTGGTTCCGTGTGGGGATTGGCGTCCAGACATTACTTTTCATTGGTTCCCGGTGGGGGTCCGTTTGACCACGCTTCCCGAGATATTCCCCCGGCTAGCATGGTTGAAATTGGCCCCATGTGCGTATTGAGCGTGATGAACATCTGGCACACGCCGAACAGACGTTCAGGGCCCTTTGGCCCCGCCGCGGGTTTGAGCGTGGTTCACTGTGGTTGAGCGTGATCTCGTAACGTCTGAAAATACCCATAGTTACAGCAGCCAACTTAGTCCCACTGGGCTTTCGTAAAAGACAGATATCCAAACTGATAAGAGGGATAAGGAGGAAGTAGTATGTAGTGGTGACGGAGGTACAAGCTGTATTACAACTAAGAGTGATATTCAAAAGAAAGCAAACGAGACAGTTGACTCGGTAGCATGTGGAGGAGACAATAATGGCACAATACCTAAGTCTGATATTCCACAGGACAACGAGAATAAGATAACAGTGTAGGTGCTAAGTGTTGTTTAACAACTAAGGTTGGCACCCAACATGATAAAGGGAGGAAGACAATAGATCCCTTTACTTTTGGAGGGGAATATATGCGGAAGAAAGAAGGGTATTTAAAGAAAGAAAGAAAATGAGGATTTATAACTAATCAGAATAGTGTAGTGCCTGCGGAACAACTTATAGATCTGACCCAGGAAATAAAGGAAAGGTTGGGGGAGCAGGTGGATAAACCTCTGACCCCCCTCCTTCTAATAAAGAAATAGACATGGAGATACAGCTTATGGAGATTGGTGTTAACCACGTAGAGTCCTCTCAAATTTTAAGAGGTAACAGTTAAAAGCATGCCCTCTTTTCTAGACTTACAAAGTTTGCAACAATCATTGATTAAAGAACTAGAAATACTCATATTTGATAATTCTGCAAACAATATACAGACAGTACAATCTGCATTTCACAAATTACCAGTAATTAAACAAGATACTATCATTCACAAGCTAGATTTTTTGAGGAAGAACATTACATCAGCAACTTTAGAATATAGCAATCCCGTGCTGTCAGAGCAGTATAAGCCTTTACAAGATGCTGATGCTCTGATGGCAATACGGTATCTAGATTCAGAAGAATTGGCAAATAATTCCACTATTCTTCTCCCCGTAGTAAATAGAGCAGCAGAGCCAACCCAAAATGGGAAAACTCCTCCCCCAGAAGTCGAATGTCATGTTAAACTATCAGAAAGCAATTTAGCAATTAAGATCCTAGATAAAGTACACCTCGAATCTTTTCAACAAACAGAATGACATGAAACCCCTGAGGCCCCCCCCCCCCTTTTGGGGAAAGGGGAGGGTCAAGTAAAGGACAGGATTCATGGGATAAAAAAAATAGAGAAGCGAGCTCAAACTGATGGCTTGGCGCTAGAGTCCCCTTTCTTTCAAGAAAATGGAAGGCCAAGCACAAGTGAAAATCTACGGGATAAAAAGACAGGGAAGGGAGGTCAAATGTTCAAACTGGCTTCCTGGTATATAGCAGGACTTAAGGCTAAGCTAGCAGATGGGGATTGGAATACATATATTGGCCAATTTGACATCATTTGCTTTCAATAAACCTGGTTAATGGCTGAAGGCACAAATGACTTAACTAAGGTGGGAAAATTTCATGTAGGAAAACACAGTGGCCAAAAGATAGGGAAAAGAGGCCGGATGTCAGGGGGTCTGGCAATCTTCATCTCAGACTCCTGGGAATGGCCTTTTACAGTTCTGAGCACTGGTAGGGCCGAGGTACAAATCATCTTGCTTCAGTCTTCCGGTGCTCAGCAATATATCTTGGTCAATGTCTATATCCCCCCAAGTAATTCCCCCTATTATAAGGAGGACATTTGGTCCTACGTAGAGAAACAGATCTTAGAATTGGAGGAAAAATATCCATGTGCGCAGATCTTAATGTTGGGTGATTGGAACGTGAGAATGGGAGCAATCCAGCCCTCAGATATTTTGGGGGAGGGAGATGTTGTTGCCCAGTTACTGCATCTGCCTGCCCGGCAGTCTCAGGACACTATCTGCAATGAGGAGGGCCGGCGAATGCTTTCACTACTCCGTGCCATAGGATTTGTTCCCTTAAATGGAAGCTTCCACGGAGACAGCAGTGGAGATTTCACTTGTGAGACTCAAAATGGAAGCAGCATAGTGGATTATGCATGTATCAATCCAATGTCATGGGGAATTATAAATAATTTCCTCCTAAGAATTAGACCCGTAGTAGAAATACAGATTGCAGGTGAGGCAGGAAATTGATGTAGGAGGCCTATAGCAACATCCCCCAAGTTTGAAAATGTGGTAAAAAAATGGGATCACATTACCCTTTTTTGTAAAATGCAGGACTTGTGTTACTTAGGGATTCTTCGGGATTGGGGTGTTCAGTTCTTGCAAGAAGAGGATCAAGTACAGATACTGAAAAAGTCTGAAGAGATAGCAATGTTCCTAAAGGAGAATGTTGCCATTACTTCTTGAAGGGATTTGGCCAAAATGGGACATAGCTGGTATGATGAGGAGTGTAGAATTCTAAAAACCAAGTTGACAGCGATAAAAAGGGTTTGGGTTAGGACGCATCTGGATGCGGATCAACAGCAGTTTTTGCAGATGAGGCAAGAATACAAACATGTAATGCGTGCAGCAATCCATTAACAAAAAGTGGGCAGAACTAGTAAGAGCATCACAAGTAAAAAAATAATAAAAAGTTCTGGCGAATACTTAACGGAATGCTGCGAAAACCCAGAAACTCAGATTCCTCCTTAGTTCCCATGATAGTCTGGGAACGATTTTTTAGTGAATTATATGCAACACCGGAGAAAGATGGGAGAGATCAGGAATTAAGTAGGATGGAGGACGGAGAAGTTCAAGTAACATCAGGAGGGATTGGGTTAACCAGCCTGGACCTTGAAAGGCGAATTATGGCCCTCAGGGACAACAAGGCACCAGGACCTGACTGCCTTTCAGCAGAAATACTGAAGGCAGCACCCCAATGGTGGGCCCAGATTCTCTGCAAGATCTTCAGATGCATTATAGAAGGTGGTAGGGTTCCCCAATCATGGGGAAACAGCTGGATTGTGCCAATCTTTAAAAAAGGAGACCACCGCGATCCATCTTGTTACAGACCCATAAACCTGCTTCCCGTAACAAGTAAGCTCTTTTCCTCAGTAATACGCCAACATCTACAACAGTGGGCTGAGGAGAGAGGCATCCTCCCTAGAGAACGATATGGCTTTAGAGCCAAAAGGTCAGTAACAGATTGTTTGTTCATTATGGCTCATACAATTATGAAATACCGTAGAATTAAGTCTGGGAGATTATACATCGCCTTTATAGATTTTATGAAGGCTTTCGATTCCGTGCCCAGACATCTTTTATGGAGGAAACTGGAGGGATATAGTATTGATCCTGCATTATTAAAATTAGTAATCGCATTGCATGAGCAAAATGAAGCCAAAGTAAAAGGAAGATCTATAACTGTAATAAGTGAATCCATACCTATTCAGAGAGGGGTGCGACAGGGCTGCCCACTTGCCTCCCTTTTATTTAATCTGTTTGTATCAGACCTGATAGAGCAAATTAAAAAGTATAACCCTCATCCCCCCAAGATGCAGACATATTCATTATATGCGTTACAATACGCAGATGATTTAGCCCTCTTTGCACAAACCGAAAAGGGACTGAGATCAGCAATTAAAGGGTTACTTGAGTATGCATCTGTAAATAAACTAAAAGTGAATCAGGAAAAATCGAAGATTTTGAAAGTGGGAGAAAGATTTCAAAAGAATGTAACTTAGACAGTCGCAGGGGCAACTTTCCAGAATGTAAACAAGTTTACATATCTAGGTATAATCTTTACCCCCAACGGTACATGGAGTTAACATGTTGTAAATAGGGCCAGGTTATCAATGGTCACCGCAAAAATGTTAATTAAAGTACGTGCACTTGAGACCTCACATCTTCATGAATGTTAGACCCCTTGTCTCTCCCTCTGTTCCCCTTCCTAAGTCTCTCCCCCAGCTCCTGTCTCTCAGATTGTAAGCCCTAGGGGCAGGGACCGTATCTATTTTATTACTTTGTAAAGTGCCAGGTACACTGCTGGCGCTATATAAATGTTTGTTATTAATAATAATAATAATAATAAAGCACATAACTCCTCAGGGGATATGCCTGTCTTCATGATTATAGAGGCATTTTGAGCAAAGGTAATTCCCATGTTAACTTTTGGATCAGAGTGCACTTTCTTCTCAGACGTTAGAGTGCTAGAACGAGTGCAGAACTATTTCATCCATAGGCTTTTGAAGGTAGGGGATAGTGTCCAGGAGCAGTTCTCAGAGCTGAAACAAACATGCTCTCAGTAGAACACTACATGAGGATAACCCTCATAAGATACTGGGCTAAGTTAATAACTCTCCCCCTAGATTCTCTCCAAATTCTATGCCTGAAGGAGGAACTTCAGCATGAAGGAGCTAGAACAAACCCGTGGATTTGATATACTGCACAAATATTGAATAAATTGGGTTTTTCATTGGTATATCTCAGTACCCAAACCCTAAATGAGATCAAACATTGCATTCAGCAAAGATCAAGGGACATTGCGACTCAGGAAGATCTTACTGCCCTCAAGAATTGGAGGGTGGCTCCAAGGCTTTCAATAAGCAAGGTGCTTTTTAGAAGAGAAATATATTTGGACATTTTGAGAAATGCCCAACTGAGACGACAATACACCATGTTTCGTTTCAATCTCACCCCGTCTGCAGTGGTAGAAGGCAGATATGTAAAGGTACCTTATCAAGATCGCATATGCTCATGCTCACTGCTGGAGATAGAAACAGTGGAGCATCAAATTTTTACCTGCCCGCATTATGTGCATCAAAGGGTGACACTGTTGATTCCTTTGTTGGACAGAAAGGGATATACCCTATCTCAGGCACTTACGTATTTGGCCAACTTGTCAACTCTCAGCGACATTATATCTCTTACAACATTTCTCACTATTATAGTTAGGAAGAGACAGGAAACAAAACTTAATGAAACCATCTATAGAGATCGTTAAATTAAGAAATGTTTGCACTAACTCTGCACTATTACAACAAAATGGGCCCCAGGTCCTGTAAATATTACAAAGTATCCACGGCTTAAATGAGATTGGTGGTTAAGCATATATATCCTGGGGCGCAGTGCTAGGGGTTAAGTGTTAGCGTTATAAGCCCCAAGAAGGGTAACCCATGCAGAGGAAGTTAATTGAATCAAAATGGGGCCTAGGTTCTGTAAACACTACAAACTATTAACAGCTCAATGGGACCAGTGGTTAAGTATACATACCTGTGGGTGTATTCTCACGGGTTAAGTGAAGGCACCACAAGCCCCGAGAAGGGCAACCCATATAGAGGAAGTCTATTGGTATCCCAAGCGGGGCTGTATGCCTAGGAATTATAACTAGTAAAGCTGTGTTTCCAAATATATTTTAGATTTATTTATTTAAATGTAAATCTGTGTTTGGATATGTATTTGATGTTTTGATATATGTTATATCGAAATAACGGCGGAATAGATATGTGCATATGAAGAAGGCACGAGATGATGTTTGTATCTGTGCAGATCGTGAGATGTTATACTCATGACATTAAGTGTTATAATGTTTTCTATTTCCATTTTCCATTTGGCCATGGAGAAGGCTAGAGCCTAATAAAAACTATTTGATTTGATTTGTATACTTCTGTATACGCTTTGTTCATTTTGTAACCCCAAACGTGTGTGACAAAGGACCCTGTGAGGTCCGAAAGCTTGCATACCTCCACCACCTGTAGTTGGTTCAATAAAAGATATCAC
This sequence comes from Sphenodon punctatus, assembly GCA_003113815.1. Taxonomy (NCBI): domain Eukaryota; kingdom Metazoa; phylum Chordata; class Lepidosauria; order Sphenodontia; family Sphenodontidae; genus Sphenodon; species Sphenodon punctatus. The sequence continues at coordinate 3,524,112 of QEPC01008797.1, forward strand.
TTTACTACTGTCTCTATTGCCTATATTTGGGACTAACACAGCAAACCCTATTATCTCTACACTGTTATCAATCTATAATATTGGGGATAGAGAGTCTTACGATTGCAGCATCTAGTGCTAGACATTAAGGATGTCTAGTGCTCTAATTAAAGGTGAAGTTGCACAAGAAAGTGGGGAGGCTACCATGCCTTGGGTAGCCTTACCCCATTCTGGGTAGCCAAGCCACACAATGCAGTGTGTCATGTGTCTGACGCCCGCCACATATTCCCCCTACCCTGGGGCAGGGGAACCAGCTGGCTGTTATGCCACACATCCTTGAAAAAAATTCAAGGACATGACGGAACAGCCTTGCCCCAACTGGAGTAAGACTGCCCAAGGCAGGGCAACTTGTCTGCCCAGGGTGTGCTTGCCCACACCATGTGGGGAGCACCGCTGCAGGGTTTTGAGTGGCAGGCACTGTTGCCCGTCACACATGATCACAACACAGGGCAGGATCTTGGTCAGGCCAGGGGAGGGAGGCAGGGCTGGGCTCCCATTTGTGTGGCCAGTACCACAGCTTCCCTGCAAGCATCTGACTGGCTTCCCGGTGCTGGCCCCACAGCATAACTGCAGCAGCAATTGCCCACCACAAGGCTGCATGGGGATCAGGTCACTGTAGTAACTGAGGAGTTTGTCAACTACTTCTCAGACAAGATTGCTCGGATTCACACCGACTTTGATGTTGGATTAGGGGCAGTGGGGGAAGAGCACGAGGGGACAGAAGTCCCGTCTGGTCCAGCTTTGTGGGAGGAGTTTCAGGAAGTGACGCCGGCCAATGCTGCGGATATTTGGGGTCTGAGAGGGCCACCTGTTGCGAACTTGACTCATGCCCGTCCTGGTTGGTGAAAGCCTCCAGGGAAACATTGGGGACGGTGCTGGTGAGGGTTGTTAATGCATCCTTGCAGCAGGGGATGCTGTCATCTTGCCTCAAGGAGGCCGTGGTGCGCCCCCTGCTGAAGAAACCATCTCTGGACGTGGATGCACTCTCCAGTTACTGACCTGTCTCTAACCTTCCCTTTTTAGGGAAGGTTATTGAGCAGGCGGTGGCACTCCAGCTCTAGCTGCATCTGGATAGCATCGGTTTCCTGGACCGTTTCCAATCAGGGTTCCGTCCCGGCTATGGCACTGAGACGACGTTGGTGGCCTTGGTGGACGACCTCCATTGGGAGATGGACGCCGGATGTTCAACATTTCTCATCCTGCTAGATCTCTTGGCCGCTTTTGATACCATGGACCATGGGCTGCTATTGAGACAGCTGTGTGACCTGGGGGGTCTGGACGGGACTGTTCTTGAATGGTTCCGTTCATTCCTCTCGGGGAGAAGTCAGCAGGTGGTGTTGGGGGATGAGACATCGTGCCCCAATGCTTTATCATGCAGCGTTCTGCAGGGTTCTATTCTGTCTTCTCCGTTATTTAATGTATACATGCAGCCCTTGGGGGAGGCCGTGAGAGGGTTCGGGGTGCGGTGTCACCAGTATGCAGAATACTGATGACACACAGCTAAACCTCTCTTATTCAACTGACCCAGACCTTGCTGTCTTGTTGCTATCCCAATGTTTGGAGGCCGTGGCGGAATGGATGCGGCAGAGCAGACTGAAGCTCAACCCTGATAAGACAGAGGTGATGTTGGAGGGGAGAGCGAGGGAGGTAGTGGCCCGCTGGTTGGGGGGGTTCACCCTCCTATAGCTCAGCAGGTCCGGAGTCTGGGAGTGATACTGGACGTGGACCTCCACCTGGAGTGGCAGGTGGAGGTAGTCGCTAAGGCTGCCTTCCGTCAGCTGTATCTGGTGCGGAGGCTGCGTCTGTTCGTCTCCGGCCTGGACCTGGGCTCCCTCATCCATGCTTTCGTCACCTCGAGGCTGGACTACCGTAACGCGCTCTACGTGGGGCTTCCCTTATTCCTGGTTCAGAGGCTGAAGCTAGTGCAGAATGCGGCGACTCGTCTCCTTACGGGGATGGGCCATTGGGAGCACATTACACTTGTGCTCCAAGATCTGCACTGGTTGCCGATAGCGTGCCGAGTCAGGTTCAAGGTTTTGGTGTTGATCTATAAAGCCCTTCACGGTCTGGGCCCCTCATACCTCAGGGACTGTCTCGCCCTCCGTGCCCCAGAGCGGCTCCTTCGGTCCACTGGGGGTGCCTTCTTGGAGGTCCCCCGTGTTAAGTGGGGGGCCCACAATGGAGAGGGCATTCTCGGTGGACTGGCCGCGCCTTTGGAACTCCCTTCCGGAGGAAGCTCGCCTGGCCCCAGCCTGTTGACATTCCGGCGAAGTTGCAAAACCTGACTGTTCGCCCAGGCCACTGGGGACGGTGGGAGGGTAGGGTGAGGGTTTTTTTTTTAGCTCCCCCACCTGATTTATTATTTATAATGTTTTAAACCCTGTTTTAATAATTTATATTGTTATGGATGATTTTAAATTGTATTTTATTGTATTATATTTTTATTGTTGGAAGCTGCCCCGGGCTGCTTTTGCAGGAGGGGCGGGGTATAAATTTATAAAATAAATAAATAAAATAAACACCACCCAAAATTTGGCAGCACCCAAAATCATGGGAAATTGAAAATTCCAGATCGCAGGCCTATTCCAGCCCGTTACTGCCATATCAGCTTGAGGAGGATGAAAGCTGTGTGGGACCGTTACAAAGGGGATTTGCTGTGACCATTGTTGACCAGACCTGAGTGAAATGGTTTGCAATCCTGGTATGTTTCTATTTTAAAAACAGGACTTGTAGGCCAAGGAACAAAGTCTGTGGGGCTCTCCCAACTCAGTCTTCAAGTGTCAGATTCTTTCGTTATCACTGATCTTAAGTCCAACTAATCCCTGGAGAGCAAAGAAGTTTTTGGTATTGTGTAAAAAAGAAGTCAGGGTGGGTATAATGAGAAACTATTTTACTAATTAAATCCCTCCAAACTCACATGTAGCACATATCTCTTAAGACTTAACTCCACCATGCACAAGCATATTCTTATTAATTTGAGATTCTCTCTGTTACAGCCTTGCCACATTTTAAAAGCCAAGACCCATCTACTGGTCATTTCAATGTTAAGCATAAGTTGCCCCAACATGTACAAAAGTTCGAGTGAGAATGGCCTGAAAATTTTCGAATCTCTCAAATCCAACATGATTAGCTCAAACCTTTTCCAGTGCAGTTTTCATTATTTATTTTTGGTAAATGGAAGTTAATAAGGAGGTTAAAACTAGATTGAAAGATCTGGAGGACATCTTTCTGGAGGAATTTAAAAATCTTTTGTTAACTTTTTAACCATGATGAAGAGAGTCAGTAAAACAACATCTTTTGAAAGTTTTCTACCATTAAGAGAGCCTACAGAAGAAAGGTCTATTTTCTTCAAAGAAAAATCACTCTTCATTTACTGTGAATCCTCCCATTTAATTGTAGTAGTGGTGTTCCAAATGGGGGGGGGGGGGAGAGACTTGTGAGTATTTCCCAGAGTCCCAGGAGCAGTCCCGGGTATTGAAGCTGCTCCATGGACCCTTGGAGAATACTCACAAATCTCCAAGGGGGGTGTCGTGGTGGGTTACTTACCTTCCAGAGAGGTCCCATGCCAATGTGTGGCCTTTTCCCAACTGGTAACTTTAAAGTTAAAAATAAAAAACCAGCATGCTCAGAAAGCGCCACTTTCAGGCCCTTTCTGAGTATGCTCAGTTGGGTTTTGTTTTTTTACTTTCGAAGAGGCCACAGATTGGCGTGTAACCCCTCTGGAAGGTAAGTAACTCACCCCTGGCCACCCTGCTAGGCCCTCTGCTTCGCTTAGCCCTCACCCCACCCTTGAACTCCTCCTAGGCCCACCCCTCCTTCCCTGGCCCCCTGCTGACTTATTCGCTCCCTGTCCAGTGGGGGCCAGGGAAGGGGGAGCAGAAGTCTAGAGCTGGCCTCCAATCTCTGCTTACCTCCTCTCTGGCCTCCCTTCCCTGAGGAGGGCAGCTGAGGGTTTTCCGAGTTCTGGGGCCCTTTCTTGGAACTTTGGAACTCAGGAAAGCAAGGCCGAATGCACCTGTCCTCTGTATTTCCTGTGGGAAACCAAGTCTCAGCACCATTTTGTGGTGCTTTTTAAAAAATGGTTTTATTTCATGTGAAAACATTTTCAAAGTCTTAATTAAAAAGCAATACTGACTGCCTGCAGCTTATTGCAATAGTTGTGGTAAGACATGAGCTTGGACTGGTAGCTAAACCAAGAGTCAGTTGTCAGTTCACACGTCAGTCACGGTTGGTTGTAGTAGCACTTAGCACATTTCATCTTCAAAACACTTAACAGAAACTAATCCTCACAGCTGTCTGTGGGTTGGGAAAGGATTATTCCTAGTTTAACAAGAAGGGAAATGAGGGCAGAAAGACTGAATTTAGGGCATAGAGCAAGTCTGTGTGTGTAGGAGACAAGTCAGTATTTTCTGGCTGCAAGCTAGGCACTCACATTTTTAGTAAATTTTTTGGGTGAAGAACAAGCTGGCTTTCATAATGGATATTCATGCATAGATCAGTGTTATACTCTCTATCATCTTATAAAGAAATATAATTCTAACAAACAAGCTGTTTATGTAGCCTTTATAGACCTTCAGGGCGCTTTTGATACCATTGACATGAAGAAACTCTGGTGTAAGCTTAGAAATATGGGGATGGAGCCCAACCTCTTAAAATTAATTCAAGCTTACTATACAAATACTATGACCAGAGTTAGATATGGAGTTAGGGGTGAATATACAGAGCTCTTCTCTACTGAAAAGGGAGTGATTCAGGGCTGCGTAATTGCGCCAACCTTATTTAGCCTGTATATAAATGACTTGGCCTCCAAATTACAAAACAAGTGGCATCATCATCCAAGGACAACAGGGGGAGAGCTCTTTGCACTCTTTTATGCAGACGATATGGCCCTATCTCCCTAACCAGAATTGACTTACAATGTATGCTGGATGTGCTAAATAGTTATGCGCATGAAAATGCAATTAAAATTAGTATAGCCAAATCGAAGGTCATGATGTTTGGGACAAATAAGGTCAGGAATTGTATTATAGGGGCAGAAAAATCGAAGGTAGTGTAATCTTTTACTTATTTAGGCCTCACGTCGAACAAAACACTGACATGGACATCCCAGATCCAGAAACTGGAGCTGAAGGCTGCACAGGTGGTGGGAGGCATATTGGCCTTTTATGGACATTGTGGAAAATGCCCCTTAAGAGAGGCCTTAAGGGTGGCAGAAGTAAAACTGGACGCCACTCTTTTGTATGGTGCGGAACTTTGGGGTTTGGACTCAGTGGCACAGGAAATGGTTGAAAAGGTACATTCTGGGTACCTTAGAAGTTTGCTGGGGGTTCAAAAATCTACCCCCCAGCTCTGGTCAGGTTAGAAGCAGGCATAACAAATGTAGCAGTCAGAGCCAGACAATGCGCTATGGTATACTGAATTAAGGTTCAAGCATTGTTTCCTAACCGTGCCCCCAAAAGGGTGTATATGGAGTTGATGGATCAGCCAAAGGGGAGGAAATCATGAGCATCTGAGATTCGAATTGAATTTGAAAGAATAGGGTTAGGATATATTGTGGCAACAACGGATAGATTAGTTATCCCTGTGGATAAAGAACGTATAATTAGACGTCTGGAAGATATCTCCCTTCAGGAAGATAGGGCAAAAGTATGTAATCTAAGGTATATCCCACTGACTTATTGTAATGTCCCATTAGAATCTCCTCCTCATTTGAGATGGGCTATAACAAGGCTGAGATTTGCACAATTAACTTCTAAGATCCAGGAGGGGAGATGGGCTGGAATTCCCATGAATCAAAGACTGTCTGTGTACTGAAAGGAAAGTAGAGGACATCCCGCACGTGTTGTGGGATTGTCCTCTATATGATGAGGTGAGGAGAACGTGGTTGCCTGTCAGGGAACCATGTTATCAAACACAGGGTCCCCGGGAGAGAACAGCGACGTTGCTCCAAGAAACGTCATTAAAGACATTGACTAACTTGGGAAACTTTGTTCTAGCAGCACAGGCAAAAAGAAGGAGAGTGACCCTTGATCTGAACTCTACAAAATCTTGAAGAGTTCTTGATTTTCAAGCCTGGAAACAGGAAATTTAGAAGCCTTCGGTAAACTATTGTAAAGTGTGTAATGCGGGGAAATGTTCTTTAGGTTTTGAATATTGTTCTGATTTATTACTGCTACTTTTCGGTATGGAGACCGTGGTCGATGGGTTTAAAATGAACTCTGCTACACGAACTTCTGACATGAGGGGATGGTCGTGGAAATTGGGTTTGGTTTTTTGTATTTATATTTGGGTTTTAGTGCAAAATTCCAGAAGTTTTGTACCTGTCCCAGGTTATGCTTTTTCCCCGCATTGTATTTAATTGTATTTTTATTGCATTTTACTTTGTTGATATGGTCATGATTTGGCCAAATAGCCGTAAATAAAATCCTATTCTATTCTATCCTAGTAAATTTTAGTGATGTCAAAGAGCTGAAACGGGTACTTAATTTAGTACCCGTGGCTAATACCCACATTTTCAAGTACTGCATTGAGTACTCAATGGGTTACCAGGGTACTAACTGGACACATGGATACCCCCAACGTTGGTAATTTCCAGGACCGATTGTTCAATTTTCCTATTACCAATTGGTGTATTGGGATGGAAAACCGGAACACTGGGATGGAAAACAAAACAATCACAGCCAGAAGCTCCCCCCACCCCCAACAACAAAAAATTGGGACTGAAAGTTGACTTTCTGGGAACAAAAGTCCAGGATGGGGGGCAGGGGGGAATAAATAGGTGTTGGTAGTTGAAACATCAGAACTGAAAGTCAAAACTCCGGAACATCAATTAGCTAAATTGGGCCACAGTCCGGTACTGATCACTAACCAATGTTGTTGGGTCGATTTGGGTAGTGGAAATTTGTCAACTATACCTGTTGGGTGCTTGTTTCAGCACTCATGTCAAACAACATGAAAAGAAAGTAAACCCCATTAATTATGTCACATCATTATAAGATATTGGCCTTTGGCCGTAAATAAATATTATATTATTATTATTGTAAGGTATTACAGTAGAAAGTTATAAATGAAATGGTTTCAATAACTGGCAGTAGAAAGGCAATATGGTACTATGTGTTTTCATTTTCTTATCTATAACTTTAATACTTAATGCTTTCTAGTTAATGCAGGTTCTAGTGATTATGGAATAGATTACTCCATCATGAATGGAAACAAAAGGAAAAAGTGTCATCTTGATTTATATTAGGATCACCAAATGATTTACAATGAACTGTATAAAAGCAAGTGGTTTTCAAAATTGCATCCTCTCCAGAATCAGGTGGAAAAAGTTTTTAAAGAATCAGGTAACAAGAAAATGAATAAGATAATAGACTTCTAAGAAGATTTTTATTTAGTAAATATTTCCAAAAGAGTAAAATATTTGACAGTTTCCTAGAAGAAGAGGCAAATTAGAAACTGAGAATGAGGCAAAATTTGGAGGGAGTTAAAAGACTCAATGAGAGAATCTGTTATCTTGTTAAACGATTTCTATCAATGATTCAAAAGGTTTAATAATCAAAGTACTCTGTCTAAAAAGACAACTCAAAAGTAAACAAGTCATGGTTATAGCAGAGGTAGTACATTATTTGTACTACTAAAGCAAAGACATCAGAAGTTGCATAAGCTTTCTCTGTTCCTATGCTCAGTGGACATTAGTTGTAATTTAGTATGGATACACAACTGAATAGTAGAAGGAGGAGTGAAAACAGTTCAGTAACATTTGGGGGCTGATCCAGAGCCTGTTGAAGTCAAATGAAAGATTCCAATGTCAGCATATTTTGACTTTGCCCCAGTTCAGAAAAACACGACTTAAATCAGCATGCATTTATGTCGGGTGCATTCCAGGGATGCTATGGGGTTGCTTGGTCATAAGGGCAAAAATGAAGGGAGGGGGACACAAATAGGAAGACAAACAATAGGAAGATTGAGCAACATGGGCACCGGAGGGGGGGGGGGGGACAGGCACCCTCACTTTTAAAAGCAGAGTCCAGGCTCCCTTACTTTCAGTGCAGAAGCGCCCCCCAGCCCGCTTCTCCAGAAGGCTAAACTGCTACCTGAAGTAGCTGTAATATAAGCTGCTGCTGAGTTGTAAAAGCCGTAAGCAAGTGCCCCTGCATCCAATTTAGCTTACTGTGATGACCCCAGACCCTTCTTCCTGGCAGCTATATTATTCCCCAGAGCTCCTCTGCTGGTGGTGGTGGTATACTCTCCCCACAAGACCCCAGAGAAACAACTTTTCCAGCAATGATGTGGTGAGTGGGAGAGAGGCAGAGAAGCTGCACAATGTGAGACATATTGTTTTCAACTGTTGGGGAAGAGGCAGGGGATCTGGCTGGAGACACTGGGAAGGAATGGGGTGGAAGGGCACAGGGATGGGAATCTGGCTGGGAGCAGAGAATCTCTCCCATTTGAGACACTGAAGGAGAAAATTACCATATCCTTTATTGCTTTGGTTGTACAGCTATGCCTTAGATCAGAGTGTGCTTTGTGTCTCCCAACTGCTCTCTCTACATTGTGGTCACTGATTATGCTAGACAAGAGTCTACCTTAATTTTGCCTTAGTTTTTCACATTTTAGAGTTGTACACCAGGGGCCCATGTCATTTTTGTTTTTTGTTTTCATTATTTAAATGTGTCATTTTTGTTTTCATAAATATCAAATTGTTGTTTTCATTTTCACTTTCATTTTTATTTTCCATTGGTTTCAACGGTTTCATTTTTGGCGCTAACTTTTGGTTTTACACTATATGTGGTTAACACTTGGTGCGCTTATACATCCAATGGAAGGCATTAGGTGCACCCAATTCCAAAAAGGTTGGATAAAGGAATCCAATTCTATAAGCAGATGGATTATTTTACAAAAATCTCCATATACATTCTTAGTTGTACTTTCTTTGATTCACATTTAATGTAGATGAAACTTAGCCTGTTTATACCCTTTCCCATATTTACTATCTCTGCCAACTTTCAGAAGGATTGACTAAAACGTCCTGGTGGCATAAGCAATTAACCTAAAAATGTATGTCTGACTATAACATCTTTGTAGTCCAGCCAGTGTACATGAAATTTTGCAGGACAGTATATCACACTTTCAGGATAATCTCTGCCAAATATCAGAAAGATGTGATAAAGGGTCCCAATTTTATATGCCTTCACAGCATATGCAGAGAAGGAGCTTATGCCAGGGATTCTCTTACGTGTCACTGTGGTATAAGATCGGTTTGTGATGCCAATTGGATAGCAGAAATGTCAACCAAATATCCTCATTCTGTGCTGTGACCATCCCAACATCTCACCCCCTCTTTAGGAAAGAGTCAATAGAGATTCTCTTATGTCCTCTGTCACAGTGATGCAGGATGTGATTGTGATGATAATTGGCTAGCCTGGATGTGTAAACTATGTCTCCTGATTGCTGGCATCCTATCCCCAAAGACCCAGTTATGTCCCTTCTATGCCTGCCTGAGGGTCGCCCCTATGCCCTCCTCAAAGCCACTTCTAATTGGTCCTGTAAAGCTGGAAGCATGCAGTAATTGGCCAATGAATGTGTCTGTCAGTCTTTTGGGTTGCTCCCCATCCTCCCTCCTACAGCCTCCCTCCCCCTGCCATGCCAGGTGCCTGCCTCTGACTGGCACTGCATGTGCTGCTATTTATCTGAATAATGGTCTTCAAGGGGACAATTTCAATTGCTTATAAAATTGGGGCCCTTTATCAAATTGTCCTGTAGTTGGCAGAGATGACAGGGAAGGTATGTGCTACATTCCTGCCAAATATATTGTAAACAGAATGGAATATAAAATGTTACAGCTGGAAATGTATTTTCAAGTTAATGTCTTATAACATCAGTACCCTTTATGTAATCTTTCTGAAAATTGTCAGAAGTATTAAGCTCATGGACAGACATGCTATGCACTGGCTTCATGCAAATTGGATGGAAGATGAAGACGTAGACATGAATGTGTGTGGAACTTTTCTTAAAATCACAACATTCAACTGCTTCTAAAAATTGGCTCCCTTTATTCTTTTTAAAAAATGACACACATAGTGCCCTTCTTTTGGGGTACAATCTCTCCAAGATTCATCAGAACTGAATAAGAAACAAAAAAGTTATAGCCAGAAATACGTTTTTCAGTGTTTTCCCTTTATTTTAAAAAAAAATCATTTTCATTTCTATTTGTTATTATTTGTCTTTTTCATGATTGCAATAACGATAATGAAAATTACAATTTTCACTATCGTTATTGTAATAACGAAAATGACATGCACACCCCTACCTGTGGAGAGGGAGAGATTGACTACGTGCAGGAGGGATGGGGACACAGTGGGTGCGATCGAGGTCAGGAGGCGAGAAGGGATAGGACCAAGGGGGCAAGTGGAAGGGTTGGAAGTGGAGAGCATGGAGGTGATTTCCTCAAGGGAGGCTAGGGGGAAGGAGGACAGGAGGGTGGGGGAAGAGAAGGGGAGAGGGGAGCAAAGAGGGTATGGAGACTTCAAGTTGCCCTCCTCCCCTGCAACTAAGCTTGTAAGTTGCAAGCTTGTTGTTCTGTAACAAAACCAAGGTACCAGATGGGAGGATAAAATTAAGTAGTCGGCAGGTACCCAATGTCAAAGAAAGGGTCAAGATAGAAAGCTGTAGAAACATATTGGGGAATTGTTGAGGCATATTCATTCAGCAGTGGTTTGAGAGGTTGACTACCATAACCAGGCCTTGTAGTCCTCCTTGGTTCTGTAGCTGCTAGAGTAAGGCCTGGTTTATTTGAATAATAGATATGTATTAACTAAATGGTAGCAGTTAAGAAGGTGACATTTTAAATTATATTCAGTATAATTTCAGTATACTGAAGCTGCTTGCCCACTTTACAAAACGGACCTGATTTGCCTATAGGAAAATCTCCAGGAGGCAAGTCAGTTTCAGGATTTGTACATGGGCATGTAAACCTGCCACAGTAATAGTTCCCCTCTATTCTACGCTGGTCAGACCTCATCTCGAGTACTCTATGCAGTTCTGGGTGCTGCACTTTAAGAAGGCCATTGGCAAAGTGGAACAGGGACAGAAGCAGGCAATGAAGTTGGTCAGAGGTCTGGAAACCAAGTGCTATGAAGAAAGGTTGAAGATGGGTATGTTTAGCCTTGAGAAGTCTAAGGGGAGACATGATAGCAATCAGCCTGAAAGACTGTTACAGAGAGGATGGCAAAGACTTGTTCTCTTGCCTCTGAAGGCAAGACTAGAAATAATGGGTTCAAGTTACAAGAAAGCATATTTCAGTTAAACGTTAGGAAGAACTTCCTAACAGCGAGCACTGTTCGACAGTTGAACAGATTGCGTAGGAAGGTGGTGGGCTCTCCTTTGCTCGAGGTTTTCAAAACAGAGACTGGATCGCCACCTGTCAGGGAAGCTGCAGATTTCCTGCATTCTGCAGGGGTGGACTAGATGACCTCTGATGATCCTCCAACTAGGATTCTAACTTATAGAGTAACTCAATAGCTCCATCTATAACATATTTTTACCTATCTCACAGAGGTGTTTAGAGGGTCAATGCTGGTACAGGAATCTCAAATCAATAAGTTTATTACACTAACATTCGAAGAAGGTTTGGGTCAAACAGGTAGGACAGTGGGTTGGCCAGCCTGCACCTCCTAGCTCTTGTTCTGAGTGTGATTTACTTGCTCACATACCATAGTAGCTCTCTTCAAATCCTTATCCTAGACAAATATCCAACCTATTGTAAACAGTCCCTACCCGAAGACCTGGTTTACAGGTTAAAGATTACACCTGGTTTATGCTGCAGTGACCAACTGTGCAGATTTAAAGAAGGTCTCAAAACTATGAATGCCACATACCCTAGAGAGGCTCAGAAACAAAAAGACAAAGCAGCATCCTCTTTTTTAAAAACTCAGAATTTTTTTATTTTAATAACCCCCTATAACTCTATGGATCAGGGCTCCTAGAGTGGAAGAAGAAATATTGCCTCCCCCTCACTTTTAGAAATGCGTTAGCATCCTTGAGTAGCATGGAAAGGCTGTTGGAGCAGAGAATTAAGGCGCAGGATTGTAACTCACTCTAAAACCCCACAGAAATACAAAGCCAATAAGCCAGACACCTTCCCTCCGCACCACAATTGGTGCTAGTCTGTGCTGTTGCATGTGCTTTTGGACTGTGCAGTTTGTAATCACAGTCAATTGGGTGGGTGGATGATTGGGGATTAATGATGCAGTGGCCATCAGGCCATATTGCGTCAAACACATAGAGAGGAGCAAAGGAAAGAAGTTAAAACCCACGAAAAGGCTAGTTTGGGCATGTTTTTCTAGACACGCCTCAGAAGGGAAGCTCAAAACCATGGAACCAGCCAATAGCCTTCAAAAAAATTAAAAGCACAGTAAAATTCTGCCTTGTCACCCAGAAACATGACAAGGTGAATAAGATCAATGGGGTGTGGTCATCTCGATTTTGCTTCTGCATAGTATCAGAAGCAAAGTAGGGGTAAACAAGCATAAAGTGTCAGATGCTTAAAGGCACATTGCAGGGGACACACAGAGACACAGCCTCCCACAGAAGCAGGTGTCAATGGGTGTGCAGCCCATGGCAGAGAAGCAGCCTGGCCAGGACTACGTCCTCCCAATAGTTTCAACAATAAAAGCAATGCCACAGGTGAACAGGTTTCACGTCATGCAGCTTAGCTGTCTTACACTTGTGTCAAATGAACTGCCAGTGCACCAGAAGCTGGGATTAAAACTGGGAATAAAAATCACCAAAAGGAACCCCTGCAAGGTCATGAGTCAGACGGTCAGCTAACTGAACAGCCGCCTCAGCCTGCTTGCTACCTCTGATACCCATGTGCCTGGGAATACAGCAAAAGAACAAGTGGGTACCATGGAGCTAGAGTCTGTGAACCTGCAATTTAATCACAGCAATCAATGTGGGTGTGTTAAAACAAATGGAATCCAGGGTCTTCAAAGAACTCAAGAGTCTGAGGCTACTTTTAAATGAGGCGCTTGGAAGCGCCTCCAGAGCCCCGTATTCAAGAGAAAGCCGCATGGGGAGTGTTTACACGCTCCCTGCACTACTGGAAGTGATGTGCCGCCCGTTCTCTTCAAGGGCTGGAGATGCAGGGCTTTCAAGAGGCGTGTTCTGTAAACCTGAAAATTGAGGTTTACAGAACATGCCTCTTGAAAGCCCCATATCTCCAGCCACTGCCACTGAAGAGAATGGGTGGCATGTCACTTCTGGTAGTGCGGGGAGCATGTAAACACTCCCCGTGTGGCTCTCTCTTGAATGCANGGCGTGTTCTGTAAACCTGAAAATTGAGGTTTACAGAACATGCCTCTTGAAAGCCCCATATCTCCAGCCACTGCCACTGAAGAGAATGGGTGGCATGTCACTTCTGGTAGTGCGGGGAGCATGTAAACACTCCCCGTGTGGCTCTCTCTTGAATGCATGGCTCTGGAGATACTTCTAAGTACCTCATTTTAAAGTGGCCTGAATGACCACACCAGCTGTTCAGTCAACACAAACCGAAAGCAAGGAAAATAGCAAAGAACTCTGCAGTAAAGATGGAGTAATTGTGCTGGAGTTGGCTTGGCGGCCAGTACAATAGCCAGAGAAGACCATAGACGCCCCCACAAAATCCCCAGAGTTGAAACCATCTATATTGGTTCAATAACCTTTTTAGGGAAGGTTATTGAACGGGTGGTGGCCCAACAACTCTAGTGCCATCTGGATGGCATTGGTTTCTTGGATCCTTTTAAATCAGAATTTTGACCAGGATATGACATGGACACTGCGTTGGTGGCCGACCTCCACCAAGAGATGAATTTGGGACGTTCAACATTACTCGTCCTGTTGGTGCTCTCAGCAGCATTTGATACAGTTGACCCAGGGCCCGCAGCCTGTTGAGACGGCTGCGGGACCTGGGTGGGGGTCAGCAGGACTGTCCTAGGATGGTTCCGCTCACTCCTCTCAGGGAGAAGCCAGTGCGTGGTGCTGGGGGAAGAGACATCTAACCCCCAGGATCTCGCTTGTGGTGTACCACAAGGTTCCATTCTGTTTCCATTGTGGTTTAATATTTACATGCAACCCCTGGGTGAGGTTGTGAGATGGTTTGTGTGGGTTGTCACCAGTATGCTGATGACACCCAGCTATACCTCTCTTTTTCAGCAGTCCCAGGTCCTCCAGTCTCGGTGCTTTCCCAGTGCCCAACAGCAGTGAGCGACTGGATGAGGCTGAGCAGACTGAGGCTGAACCTTGATAAGACGGAGGTGATGTTGGTGGGTAGGGCAGCTGAGGCGATGGTTCCACTTGTGGAGGGGATCCACCTCCCGCTGGCCTCACAGGTGTGGATTTTGGGGGTCCTGCTGGACTCTGGCCTCCACCTGGAATCTCAGGTGGAGGCAGTGGCAAAGGGAGCCTTTTGCCAATTACATCTTGTGTGGCAGATCCAGCCATGTGTCTCAAACTCCGACCTGGCCACCCACAGCCACATGTTCATCACCTCTAGGTTGGATTTGTGGGGCTGCCCTTGGTGACGGTTCGGAAACTGCAGCTGTTGCAGAATGCTGCAGCCTGCCTCCTGATGGGGATGGGCCGTAGGGAGCACATTACACCAGTGCTGCGGGCTCTGTGCTAGCTTCCTTTAGCATTCCAGGCCCGATTCAAGGTGCTGGTGTTGATCTTTAAGGCCCTATATGGCCTGGGCCCCTCCTACCCAAGAGACCACCTCACTTCCTGGGCCCTGGAGCAATCTCTGTGATCCACTGGGGGCGCCTTCTTGGAAGTCCCCCAGGTAAACTGAGGGGCCATGATGGAGCGGGCATTCTCGGTGGTCGCACCACATCTGTGGAACTCCCTCCCAGAGGAGGCTCGCCTGGCCCCAAGCTTGTTGGCCTTTGCTGGGCCTGTAAGACCTGGCTGTTCATCCAGGCCTTTGGGGGAGTGGGGGTAAAGGGATAGAGGGTGGGATTTTTTAGCCAGTGGGTCTTACCTCTTTTTATTATATTTAATGTTTTTGTAAACACACACACACGCACACCCCTTTTTATATTTTTATTTATTTTAACTTCTGTAAGCTGTCTCGAGCTGCCTTGAGGCTGGATGGGGTGCAGTATAAATCATTACATACACACATACATACATACATACAGAACCAAGACCCAAAGTAGCAAGAATTGTGCTCACAATCCAGCTGCTGGTTCGGTTCTGGTGGAGTCATAGAACTCAGAAACAATGACAGGGAATCGAAGCAGAAAATCGGACTTGTGGCTCAAGACAGAAGCATGGCAGAAGTCCCAGGAGCAACACCATAAAAAGACAGGCCAAATTCCTACAAGAGGGACTGCAGCCAGAGCCCAAATGCCAAAATGACAGAGCTCTGAGCCACAAACAGGGTCTTGTACTGGCGCCGAAACACAGAGTCCCACATGGGGTGCCCAGATTGGGAGCAAAGCTTGGCAGCATATGCAGAGACAGCCGCATGTAGCTTTTGTTGAGCAAAGACTCAGAGGCTGCAATGTACAAGCTATGCACAGGTGAAGTGCAAAATGCTCCTGTGCACAGAAGGAGACCCCAGTGATGGATGGGGTTCAGCATCCACAGAACGGAGGACTTGGCAGAGCCATAAACAATGGATGTGCTGGCTCCCTCCATCTGTAAAGAGCTTGAGTAGATCCTAATCCTCCCCCACTATCAGGGACTCGGTATCTGGGGCCTAATCCCAGGAATGGAGGGCTAGGTTGAACCAAAAATCAGGTTGTTATGTCAGAACTCTCATGGGTAGCGGGGTCAAGTTCAGAAAATGGTTCTGGGACACTTTGTGCCAAGACAGACTAGACAGCCATCATGTTGAGCAGGCATTTGCTACTTCATGCTGAGGTCCTTATATAGGAGGCAACAGTCAGTAGAGACTAGCGTCTGCCCCTTAATTCCTTATAAGCTACACAGGAAGTCTGACAGAGTGAAAAGGGGATCAAGGATTCCTGACCTTATGGTCTGTGCTTCGACCACAGACCCATCTTTTCCCTTACAATGTTCAGTAACTTCAGATATTGTTCTTTGTTCCATCATTAGAGCAAGTTCTCAAACTGTGGCTTGGGAGATTGGGACATCTTTTCTGCAGATGAAGTCACAATCCTAACTGATAGGAGATATAACTTTGCATAACGTTGTTGCTCTCTGTGGTCAACCAATTATATTTAAGCCTTAAAAATATTTGCAAACAACTGAATTAGAGCTTGTATGGCTACAGCTCTTCGGAAAATGGTCTCCTTTGCCTTTTACTTGCTTCAGTGTCACCTAAGTGGCATTCCATTGTAATCCATTCCACTGAGGTCAATTGATGGGGCAGGGCCCCAAGAATTTTATTTTTGATACTAAATGTGCAGGATTAAAACTAACTTTCACCTCTTGAAGATGGGACTCTCGCCTGAATATCTCTCCCATAAACTCCCTGCTGCTCAGAAAAAGGAGGTCCTCCTTGTCACGTTTTGCATGGTCCCATTTATTACAAATGGAAAGTGAGCTTTGTGGCTTAGCTGAACTAATCATACTAAATTGGGCTTCACTTTTTCCAAGTTGTATAAAATGAGTTTACACTTCACTTTGATACCAGACTAGCAAAGCAAGTATTGTAAAATGACAATATATTTATAAATAAAGGAGCATGAGACTTTTAGAATATATTTAAAATATAAGCGTAGTTTACTTAAATATAAATAGAGAATATCAGTAGTTTACATAGAATAGCATAGATAGCCAATCAAAATTACATGATCTTAAAACATCTCTATTTTAAGAAAAAAAGCTTCTAAAAGCTTAACATATGCTCAATTCATTGGCTCAAAGATATCAAGAGTAATACATTACATTTTTCCCATTCTTCCCTTTGTCTGCCAAGATGTTGGTGAGAAAGAAACTCCATGGTGTGTGGAATTTCAGTCTAAAAAAAGTCAGGCTGTGTCTCTCTTCTTAAGCAGTTTGCCAGAAGGCTCACATTCCTGAGAACGGACGTTGCTGACGTCAGTTAATAAGGAAATACACTGGATTCTAATTGGCTCTCTTAATTCTGAACAAGAAAAGTTTTTTTAAAATTTCCTTCAAGGTTTAAATAGAAACCTTATATTTTTATCAAAGATCATTGTCAGATTACAAAGAGAATAACCAAAGCTTCAAGGTTATTTCAACCATTAATTAAATAGATATGTTAGCTAGAAAAAACTAACTTAAATCTTCCTTCTCAGTCTGGAGATGTTTTATGGCCTAATCATTTGTCATCTAGACACATAATAGATAAGATTACAGACACCTCGACTGGCAGGAGGCCTTTGATCTGCCCTCTAACTCCTAACCATTTGACTGTTTCCTTGGATACGGTGAAAGTTCATTTGGGAAGTTTAGAAAAAAGCTCATTGGAATGTAGCTGAACAAAACTAATCACAGAAGTTGATTTTAGGAATCAATACTGCAAAACACAAATCCAATACTTTGAAACAAAAAGTGAACATATAGAAACTCAAAGTTAATACATTAGGAACACAGATGGCCAAAAATATATGCTTATAATAGAAAATACATGACATCCTGCATTTAGAGGATATTGGCAGGCAGATGGAGATAGGGAAGGTGGCCAAATCCTCTCAAAAGAGAGATTATTTGGCTTGGATACCTAAGGTGGGGCAGACTGCTGACTATTTGGGGGTGTCTATATCTGGCAGGGCGAAGCAGCTGATAGGCTGGGTGCGCTTCAACGCCTTTCCCTCATGTGTGTTCAAAGGCCAGAAGCAGGGTACTCCCTACGTAGAGCGCCTGTGCCCCTTTGAGAATATCTCAGTGGAGTCAGTAAGTCATATCATGTTTGAGTGCCACCTTTATGACAAACCTCGGCAGGAATTCCTGGGGTCAATCCTGGCAAAATATCCTGGCAGAGACACCCACTCTCTTTTGAGGCTGACACTGGGCAATCCAGATATTGAGGTTATTAAGAGTATTGCTGCTTTTCTTATACAGGTCACTCATATTAGGAAGGCATTCCTGGAGTGCTCCCCTTTACCTATGGTTTAATATATTATCACCAACAACCAGGAATGCCTACCAGTTAATGATTTGAATTGACTTGTGTTGGTGCACAGTAGGTTTGATGCCTGTGCAATTCTTACTTTGTATCTTGCATCAGCTCAGGCAATCTATGAAGCTCAAGGGCAGGTCTGATTTAAGGTGGTCCATTTATGTGGTTATCATCACTGTTCTGCAGGTGGGGATCTCCCCGGTTGTTCTCCTAACCTTTGGGTTAGTTATGTTGATATGCCTATTATTTTAAATTTAAGGTTTTTATTTTATCATGTGTGTAACTCCTGTATGTCTATGTTCATTTGTGTCTGTTATGTGGAAGCTATGGTCATTGACCACGCTAATAAATATTTGATTTGAACTAACTTTCATGTTGCTTGCTAAACATACCATCTATAAAAATAAATATCCATTATACAGTAAATCTTCAAGACACAGATGTTCAGCGTACAGCATTTCTTTTTTTAGTGATCATAAATAAGAGTTTTTCCATCTTGTATTATTATGTCAAAAGCAATATGGTTAGAACTAGAAATGACTGAGGAGATCTCCCTTTCTGAGGGATGAATTAGTGACAACAATTGGAAATGCCCCAAAGTGTGCGCTGATGATATCAACAGCTGAGAGCAAAATAAAGGCTCTGAGGAGGCAAAAGGTTTTTCTGAAAACTTTCAGTATTACACATAATGACTATTTTAGAATAACTACTGCTAAAGGTCTCTCTGGATCAGTGTCTAATAAAACTGGTCAGTCAAGTAGTAAACACTGATTTCTCTAGGGCCCTTTCATAGATGCATGCTTTCTCCTTGTACATTTACATTTGCTATGGGGAAAAAGAACCACATCTCTCTGTTGGGAGAACATTTAGTGAAATCATGGGAAAGTAAGTGTTGGAGGTACCCTTAACCCAGAGCCAAAGCGCACTGTAACAGGGAGGCTAGTCAACTCCCTGTACCCACAGGACAAGGTCCCTTTAAAGCTGACAGTGCCCAGAGACAGTAAGAGGGACCCAAGATAATCTGAGAACATGGGTGCTAAGGAGCACCTGTGGAGTAGTAGGAGGGGCGAGGAAAATAAAGAAAGGCAATGTCCCAAAGGGGAATAAAAGAACCATCCCACAACCATCAAATGCAGAATACTAGAGGTGAAACAACCTTAAATGAACAAAGCACTTGTAAAAACACAACAGTTTTTATATTATAATATGACAATATACATTTGATCACTCCAGATGAATTTTAAATCTGTTACCACAAACACAAGTTGGATCAATGGGTATGGACCAAACTAATCATCCCAGATCCTCATGCACTTTGATATATACAACACAAAGTCAAAAAGTATGCCATTCACAAGAATTCAACCAACATTTTCACTTTGCTGGGCACACTGTGTTTTTGACCCTCTCTTATGGTCTTTTTCAACAGCACTATTTCTTTGCAGTTGCTATGGCTTCAGGCAGTTGGGGAGTCTCCAAACCTTACATTTACTACCATCCATGTAAACATACAAAATGCTTCCAAAAGCCTATGAAAAAAAATAATTTACATCTAGATATAGCTTCCAAAATCTCAATTTGGAGAAAAACATAAAGAAAAAGCTTTTTTTAAAAAAGGGGGCGTGGACAATATTCTCAGTTGAAAAGAACAAACTCACCCACTGTCTGAATGAATCCATGAGTATCACCACTTTAAGAAGTCCTGGAAGCAAAGCTTGAGCTGCTACAGATGCCCATAGTTAAGTACAAAATCACCTCTATCAAGCACACCTGGGTTATATATAGGTGATTCTGGCACAAGTGCTAGTACTATTGCAAGTAACTAGGGGTTAGCAAAACCAACCTTTGTACCTCCTACATAAAAAAAAAATCAATGTTTTAACAATACATATGTAACCCTGTCTAGGTTGGGATTTTGAAATGGAGACCTCAGTTCCAACTGCATGAGCATCTATCTTCTAAGCCAAAAGACCCAACTCCCTCAGCGCTGAAAATAGCAGGCTCATGAACCTGTGAGTGGTTATTCACCACTCACGCCACTAGAGGGGGGCCTCTGCACCAACCCTTTCTGGGGGCTACACATTTCCCCCCATCAGAGGAAGCGTGACCCTGAGCTTTATAGGTTCACCCAGTTCAAGCCCCACGTTGGGCGCCAAATGTAACTCTGTCTACTCTGGTAGGGTTGGGGTTTTGAACTGGAGACCTCAGCTCCATCTGCATGAGCCTCTATGCTCTAAGCCAAAAAACCAGACTCCCTCAGCTCTGAGAATAGCAGACTCATGAACCTGCAAGTGGTTATTCATCACTCACACCACTAGTGGGGGCCTCCACACCAAACCTCTCTGGGGACTACACGTACAAAAATCTTTAAGTGTTTGTGCTATAAGAAGTCCAATTCTTTAAAAGGTGCAGCCAAGGATCCGGACTTGGCTTCTGATAATTAATGGAAGAATTCCTCAAAAATCAAGTCATGCCACCAGCTCCCCTCACTGGTTCACATTACCATCCATCCATTTAAAGTCCTGCCTGGGAAAATCCAAGTCCTTAAAAGATGCGTCCAAGAATCCAGTCATGACTCCTGATAGTGAATAAAAGAGTTCTTCACATGTATTTCTGAAGTCCTTAAAGGATGCATCCATGTGTCCGGTCGTGGTTGATGGAAGAATTCTTCACAAGTATTCAAGAATCAGACACTGTATCTAGTTCCTCACACTTACACAATTTTCCATCCATCCATAAATATCCTGAGGAGACACTTTGAAGAGCTAACCCCATAACCTGTATAAGTAATGACTACTCAAGCAAACACAAGAATACTACTACTATACATACTAGATAACATGATAAAAAAAACTTCAACAAAATTTTATTTAAAACATCAACTCTTGCAAAAGAGAGCACTTAAAAGTAATGGGAAATGAACCCATTACTTAATAATCCATGTGAAGCCTGGTGGGGGACTGTCTTTCAAGAAGTTATGATCTGTCCCCAATCAATACCATCATTTAGGCCACCAGGAGTCAAAGAATTAAGCCTCAGTATCCATCTGACTTCCAACTTAAGTAATTTCTTTTCAGAACCAAGAGTGTTTATGCACCAAAAAGCAAAATCATTAATAGTATGGTTAACTTCCAAAAAATGTTGGACCAAAGGTTCTGTAATTTTCTTACATCTAATATTAGATCTATGTTCCTCTATTCTATTTTTAATCAGTCATTTTGTTTTGCCTATATAGTTAAGCCCACATCTACATGGGGATGATGTAAATAACCATGATACTCCTGCAATCTAGTGGTGATGAGCATAATAGACACACAATGGACTTTGCTAGTAACTACAAGATTCCAAATCCAGCAAGCTCACTCGTCAGGAATGCATTGCTTCCTCTTTTTCTGGAAGAGGCCGAGGTTACTACCCCTTTCAGAAGAAAAGAGGAAAAGACAACAGATTAGGATTCTAGAAAGGGCCAGTTCTAGTAAAACTATTGTAGTAAATTTATCAAGATATATATTAAATGATGTTGAATTGGAAGTTCTAGAGAGATGCCTTTCCTTGGTACCCACACCAAAACATGATCCAGTTATCTCCTGTATTGATATACAAAGACTAGTTAGAAAAATCGTTAGCTGAATTTTGGGGTATTAGAGCACCAATAGAAGAAGAGAACCAAGTCTCCTTTCATCTAAAATCTACTTTTAATCCAGTTACTGTTAATCCTTACATTAAAGTGTTTGAAAATAACTTGATGATGATGATGGATGAGATTGATTCTAGGAGAATAGATACTTGGCACAATTTTTCTTCCAAACAGCAGGAAGCCATCACTAGTCTAAGTTGTTATAGTGGTATTGTCGTCAAACCAGCAGATAAAGGGGGAGCTATAGTGATCCTAGATGAGGACTACACGAGCAAGGTGTCTAGACAATAAACGGATTGGAGACATTTACCTTTGAATCATAATCCTACTTCCCAAATAAAAAAATTCTTTGTGATATCATAGAGGAAGCTTTTTTGTCTAATGATATTGCGGAGGAAGTCTAGGACTTCCTTATGAATATGGAAGAAAGGGTTCCTGTAAACTAGAAATGAGAATGTGTGCGTAACACATGGGCCCTCTGAAGTAGGCCTTATGTTAAACTGAGCCTCAATATTAATTACAGTAATGTGGTGAACTCTGTGTGTGTGTCAAATATTCCCAGGGTAGGAGGGGACCCAAAGCACCATTTCACACAGGGCTCCAGCTTCCCTGGATCTGGCATTGATTGATCACCCATATGCCAAGGACTGTTGTGTCCCAGTGTATTAGGAACTTCAGAAAGGAATGACAGACAACATATTCTTCATAGGGTGTTTTTAATAGGGGATTTAGTGTTTTTAATACTGTTATCCGCTCTGAGCGTTAGCGGAAAGGACGGCAAAAATTTAAATAAAATAATAAATAAAACAGGCAACTTTATTCTTGCTGCTTACAACACTCTTCCTAACTATCTCATACCTTCTTTCAGGCTGCCCTCCATTCTTGATTTTACTTCTGAATTATTTCAGCAAGGCAATAATCCTGTCCACATTTAAGTCCTTTGGAACATACTTTTGTCATGCTTCCTATAGCAAGTCCCCTGTTAACTTGTACATAAATAATATACAAGGTGTTTGCTGGTCTCTAGATTGTGGATCTCTGGGTGTGTATGTTGTTCTTGTTATTAAAATAACGACAATTTTCTTGTTTTCGTTATTGCGATAACAAAAACAAGAATCTATAACTACAGCAATAACGAAAATGACAATGTCGTTATCGTTATTGTTAGTGTTGTGTCATTTGGGTTTTGAAGGGAAAATGTGGCAAGTGGAGGAGGGAGCAAACATCTCGGAGCCCTAAATGGGGTTGAACTCTTGAACTGTGCCTGTGTTGGGAGGGGGGAACAACACAGCAGGGGGTTTGGGGGGAGGGCACTGTAACCCTTTATAATGGGAGGACCAGGCTTTTTCTCTCCATTCTGTGAGAGCTCTGCTTGTCAAGGTTGCATTTACAGAACTGTGGTGCTTACACACACACACACACACACAAATGCTCCCTAGCCCTCATTGTATTACCACCAATACCTTTCCTTCCTCATACCCTACATTTTACCTTCTCCATTTCCCGGTCCTTCTACCCCTGTACATTATATATAGATAGGTAGTATAGATTATATATAGATAGGTAGTATAGATTATAGATGTATATTATAGATGTATAGATTAGAATAGTTATATAGAGATAATCGATTAAATAGTTTCCCCCTTTTCCTTCCCCTGTCTCCCTTAGATTGATAGATATTACTTGTGTACATATAGAGATTAGATATTATATAGGTATTTAGGCTACTCTGTTATATATGTTATCAGAAGCAATAACGATACCGATACCAAAAATAAAATCTTTGTTTGAAACTGTACCATTACCAGTAACGACAACAAAAATGTTATTGTCGTTTAATAATGAAAACTACATTTTTAAAATAACAAAAATAGAAAAAAACATGGGGGCCTGGTGCACACCCCTACTCTTCAGAGCAGAGCCTTTCTATAACTGATAGGACAATGCTGATCACATAATGTGTGCTACAGTAAAGAAAGTTTGAAGTTATTTGCTGAGTGCCAAATTTGAATTTTTTCCTCTAAAATTCTAAAGTTCCAGTTGCAGTACTAGGTTACTCAGTGGCCCCAATTCAGCCAAGAACAGCCATAGAAGCTTGTGCTGCAAGTCTATGCTTAATTCCACTGAAGCAAAGTCAATAATGCGTGTCAACTCCATAACAAAAAACCCTCCGGTTTACAATAGTCAAGGTTCTTACAAATTCAATCCTGCTATAAAAAGCATGGACATTGCAAGTCAAAGCTTCTGCCTTAACTTGAGAGTCATGTAAGCAGTAAAACTGTTGTACAGTTTTGCATTTTGTGCTTGATGTCAAATTAGGCTACTTGCCCCCACACTTCGCATTGGTCTTTCAGTTCCAATCCTCTTCCTTTGCAGGTTGGTGGCAACACTGATGCTGGGGAATGGAGGGAGCAGTTGCAGAACTGGGGGAGCAGAGACTGCAAGTAGGGATTGAGAGCCAGTTATGCTGTTGCACCAGCATGGCACCCTGCAACACCCTTGGTCACCATCCACCCTGCTCATGGTGCTGCAGTGCTCTAGCTTGCCAACCATCCTGCTCATGCTGCTGCAACAGACTAGATACACCCCCCCCAGGTCTGCTTCTGCCCCTCAAACCCCACTCACAGCCCTTTCAGCTCTGCCACTGCCCCCAAATCCCTATCCACAGCCCCTGGTCCCCCATGTCTGTCGCTAACCCTCAATCCGCA
The DNA here is from genome assembly GCA_003113815.1 of Sphenodon punctatus. Taxonomy (NCBI): domain Eukaryota; kingdom Metazoa; phylum Chordata; class Lepidosauria; order Sphenodontia; family Sphenodontidae; genus Sphenodon; species Sphenodon punctatus. Next base: position 3,548,584 of record QEPC01008797.1, read on the forward strand.
CCCACAGCCTTTACCTTTTCCCAACTCTGCTTCTGTCCCTCAATCCTCCATTGTTATTTAATGGAGATCATGAGAAGGTTCGGGGTGCGTTGTTACCAATATGCTGATGATACTCAACTGTACCTCTCTTTTTCAGTTGACCCAGACCCTGCTGTCTCGTTGCTATCCCAGTGTTTGGAGGCTGTGGCGGAATGGATGTGGCAGAGCAGACTGAAGCTCAACCCCCATAAGACAGAGGTGATGGTGGTGAGGAGAGCAAGGGAGGTGTTGGCCCCCCTGTAGCTCAGCAGATCCAGAGCCTGGGGGTGGTGGTGGACGCAGATCTCCATCTGGAGCAGCAGGTGGAGGGGGTGGCGAAAGCTGCCTTCCGCCAGTTGTATCTGGTGCAGAGGTTGCGTCCGTACGTCTCTGTCCTGGACCTGGCCTCCCTCATCCATGCCTTCGTCTCCTTGAGGTTTGACTACTGCAACGTGCTCTATGTAATGCTACCCTTGTTCCTGGTTCAGAGGCTGCAGCTAGTGCAGAATGTGATGGCCCACCTCCTTTCGGGGACGGCTCACCAGGACCACATAATACCTGTGCTCCGGGCTCTGCGCTGGCTGCCAATAGTGTGCCGAGCCAGGTTCAAGGTATTAGTATTAATTTATAAGACCCTTCATGGTCTCGGCCCCTCATACCTCAGGGATTACCTTGCCCTCTGCGCTCCAGAGCGGCTCCTTCCGTCTGCCGGGGGTACCTTCTTGGAGGTCCCCCGTGTTAAGCGGGGGGTCGTAATGGAGAGGGCATTCTTGGTGGCCGAGCTGGTTCTTTAGAATTCTCTCCCGGAGGAAGCTCGCCTGGCCCCAAGCTTTTTAACATTCTGGTGAGTTTGTAAAACCTGGCTGTTGGCCCAGGCCTTTGGGGAGGGTGGGTTAGTTGGGTTTTTCTCCCTCTACCCTTCTTTATTTTTTGGTACAATGTTGTCTATCCCTGTTTTAATTGTTGTTAGTTTTAGGATGTTTTAAATATTGTTTTATATTGGATTTGTTAGCCGCCTTGAGCTGTTTGCAGGAGGGGCGGGGTATAAATATAATAAAAAATAATAATAAATCCTGACAATGGCTCCTGCTCTCCCAGCCCCAGACTCCCCCCAGCTCTGCTGCTGCCCCCTCACCCCCTCTATTCCCCAGATTCAGTGTTGCCCGCAACCTGCAGAGGAAGAAAATTGGGACTGAAAGTGGGTGGGGGGGGGGGCACAGAGCCTAAATTGGAATCAAGCAGAATATGAAAGATTGTGCAACATATTTAACTTGCAAGCCATATAGGAGCTTGAACTTGCAATTTCTATGTTTTTTATAACAGGATCAAATTTGCAAGAGCCTTAACTATTATTATAAGCCAGAGGGTTTTTTTATTATGGGATTTCCTAGGTTTTTCTTTAGGATTTGAAATACAGAAAAATTTTGCAATACAGAGAATTCCTCCTGGTGACACATTAGGAAAGTTAATTAGCGCAAGTAAAGTTTTTGACTTTCAAAGGCTGACCACGTACTGAAATGTGACTGCTCCTGGGGTGTAGAAAGCAATAAAACATGGGTGCTCAACTTCATTCAGAATATTTGATCCAGAATATTTGGTTTGATCCCAGCACTGGGATACTTGTTGCGCACCCCCTAATTTGTATCAATCTGCCTCTAATTTGCATAAGTTGCATGAATGTAAAACCAAACACCCCAAACCACATGGCATGGTAAGGCTGCTACCCCCACCCCAAACATAAAGATGCAGAGAGCACAGGGGCAAACCAAGCACCCCAAACCACATGGCAAGGCAAAGCTGGCACACACACCCTTCCCAAACATAAGAATGTAAATGGCACAAGGGCAAAGCAAGCACCCCAAACCCTTCCCCCCCACACACACCCTCTCTCCCCTCTCCACACACACCACTCACTCACTCCTAGGATGGCTATACCTCCTCTTTAAAAGAGGACCCTTATGAAAACACCTGGTGTAGGGCTGCACTGGAACCAATGCAGCCCTGCAACATGTATTTTTCATAAGCATCTTCTTTTAAAGGGGAGGTATGGCCACCCTACTCACTCTGCCAACCAGACAGAGACACACTCCCCCCCCAACCCTCCCTGAAGAGACACCCCCAACCAGACACACACACTCACTCCCCTGAACCTGGGCTCAGCCCACAATTATGGGCCCCCTCCAAGGGCAACTCAGAAGTCTTTTTTGCTGTAAAAAAACCCCAAACAAAACAAAGCAAAAAAACAGATGGCCCTAGAAGCCCCTTCCCAAGCCTCCCAGATGGCACCAGCATACCTGCATCTTGTTAGCTTTTGATTACACCATAGGCCTATTTCACCTAAATTTGCCAGAGAAGTCAATTCCTGGATCTGGCCCACTGATCCAGTACCTACTCTCAATCCCTAGGAAGTGAACTCAGAGGCACATGGCTGATTGTAAGATGAAGCAGGGTTTTTTAAATTGTTTTCAAGGTTCATCTAGTCCAACCCCAATAAACAAGTAACTTATGGAACTCATTGCTAGGTGATGTTATGAAAGCCAATAGCATAATTATGGAAGAATGAAAGCCAATAGCATAACCATGGAAGAATTAGATAAGAGGATAGGTCAATAAATGGCTATTAGTCAAGCCAATCAGGGGAGGAGATCTCCAACTGTGGGGGCTGGGAGTGAGAAGCTCCTTTATGCTTCTCCTCATACTACCATATCCCCCACCTCCTACAGAGTTGGAAGGGACCTCAAGGGCCAAGCTGTACTAAATCCTATCACACACAGATCAACAGCTGAGAAAAACCAGTCCTTCCTAGCCAGAGCCATGAGCTGCACTCAGAGGAATGAAGAAACTGTTTCTGGCCTGGAAGACAGATTAGTGCAACTCACAGCCATGAGTTCTACTACTCAGAGGCCTGCCAGAACCCCATGGCTAACAGCTTTTTTTGTCCTCTTTCCTCAGAACCTTTTCCGAGGAAAGAGGGGGATGACAAACACTGTTAGCCTGGCTCCACAGGTGCAGTGCAGCTCCACAAACAGCTCTCCACTAACACACTGATTTCATCTGCTGATCTGTTTCTGCTACTTTGCAGACCTGCCACTGGGCTCCCACCTCAGGCCCCTCTGTGCCACTGCCACCGCTTCAGGCTGTGCTGCTGCTATAAATCCAGGAAAGTCTGAGACCGCTGTGAAGTGATTTTATCTTTCCCATTTGAATAATCTCAAGTCTTTCCAAAATGTAATAAATACACTGAAAGTAGGCTTGGTAAAAGGACAGAAGGGGGATACAGTTGAATTGGTCACATAAGAAGGGGGGTGGTGTGCTCCAAAAGTACAGGAGTTTTCTATCTTGAGACTACACAGCACAGATATACACAATTAACCAAAGATGAGTAAATTAATATTTAGCATCATTATATAAAGCACCAATAAGACCCCCCCAATTCAGTTTTTTAAAAGTTACTACAATACAAAGGGGCCTTAGAGCTCCCCAAGCCCTCCATGACTCAGCCTCCTCATTCCCCTCGGCCTCAGGCCCCAACCTTCCAAGTTCCCTGCCCAAAGCCACCACCCAGCTCCCTCTGCCCCAGCCTCCCCCTCCTTGCCCCACCCCAGCTCCCCATCTGATGCTGCCTACCCTTTCCCACCACATGACACCCCCCAGCTCTCCACTGTCCCAGCCTCCCCCTTACTCAAGCTTCTAGCCCCCCTTCTTTGCCCCATACCCCCTGGATCCCAGGACCTCCAGCTCTCCTTTGCCCCAGCTTCCTTCTCCCTCCCTAACCTAGTCTCACAATGCTCCCCAGCACTGCCTGGCTAGTTTCCCCATTCGTTGTCTTGGGAGCCCCAGCCTCCTGAAGCAACCACCAAACAAACTTACCCTCAGCTGTACCAAAGTAGTAGCACTGAGCTCAACATGCATGCAAAAACAGCTCCGGTTCCTTTGAATATCGCTTGCTCCATCCAAGCTGCCCAGACATAACCAGCAGAGCATGGAGCACATGATCATCCCAGTCTATGGTTGGGTCAGGGCTCCCATCCTGTTATTTTCCTTGCTCTGCTGCTTGTGCCTGAACTGAAGGGCATGCCATCAGGTGGCAGCAGCTATAGTCCCCCCGCAACCATGTGAGTACCCTAGGTGCTTCTTGCCTGCCCAACTATGCATGTGTTGGATAATTTTTCTTCCCATAGGCTATAATAGGAAATTCAAGATCTTATAACCTAAAAGTATGATGTGTTTTTTAAAAAATAATATAAGCAAAGGCATTCCTGGCCTGCTGATTTGAGTTTTCTGAAAGCTTGTCTGTTTACTTCCGGAGGTGGTGTGTCAGGTCACCTCCCTGCCTATACTCAAGTCCCACCTAAAGGCCCACTTCTTTGAGATTGCTTTTACATCATAAAGCCAGGCCCTATCCTTATCATAGCCTTGGATTTCAACCATTTTAACTGAAATAAATAAACTTACTGAAAATACCTGCATCCTGTAGTCTGTTATTCCTAGGAAGACTCTTATTTGTCGTTGTCTGTGTCTTTGTATCTTGATTAGACTGTATGCTCCATGGAGCAAGGTCTGTCTTTATATTTTGTGTATCTGTACAGTGCTGCATATGACTAGTAGTACTATAGAAATGATTAGTAGTAGTAGTAGTAGTTTCTCTGACATAACTTTAAAACCCCAAAGACTGATCTGTTTGAGACAGTTGGGATCTGACAAAAAACTGCTCCTCGGCCTACAATTTCTAAACTGCTGTGTATCATCCATTTTGCATCCGATTTGGCTGAAATCTTTTCAGATTTAACCTCTTATCCAAGCAATGCTCCATGCAAAATTTTACAACAATAGCCTAAATCATTTTGATTTTATAAGCAATAGAATGTTCATAAGTTCTAATGGAGAATGCTAGATGCCTTACCTATCCAGGGATTCCAGGCACAATGCATTGAAGTGGGACATCAATAAGCATGGAAATATCTGCTAATCCAAGCGGTGGCTCAGCACAGATATTTCCATTGTACCAATGGAAAATATATTTACAAATTTAAAAAAGCATCATCAAGATACATTCATCTCAAAAATCTACTCTTTTTGGTGTTCAGTCAATAGGAAATGTTTGGCCAGAAGTCTTCAGCTGGCTGAATAATGCTACATAAACTTCACAAAGCCGCAGTGGCAATTTCTGTGTTCTGGAATGCTGCTTGGAGATCTTCCCTACTGGATTCCGCAAACACCTTGTCCTGTTAGCTATCCATTCAATCATGTAAATTTAACACCTACTTCTAAAATCATGTTTTAGAAGGGTTTTTTTTGGCAGAAGAGCTTATATACTTAAATGGAATTGCCCTATAAGGAAGAAAAGGCGCAGTTCTAGAAGCTAATTTCCCCTCTCCTCCCAGAAACTGACTGTTCTAGTCAGATTGAGGAGGTTTCCCTTCAAGGAGCAGCGTCTAGAGTTTGAGGTCTACTTAACAAGCCTCCACATTGCTGTTTCAGGTATGAGGGAAACCTTCAGCATGGGATCACTATAGTTAAGTGGGTCACCAAATTATTATTAAGAATAGTGATTAATATAAGAATGTTGTTGTTAGTAAGTGACTCAGCTAGACTCATGGCACCCAGCATTGAATTAGGGTCAGCTAGTATATTAGAGGGTTATTATGATTTATATAAGTGGCAGTTGTATTCTAGTGTATGTAAGGGTTGTAACTGTGATTTGAGAACTGCTTAACTGATGCGAATTCTCCCCTCAGAAGCTGACTGTTCCACTCAGACTGAGGTGGTTTTGGTTCAAGGAGCAGCATCTAGAGTTTGAGGCCTACTTAACAAGCCTCCACATTGCTGTTTCAGGTGGCTCAGGAGGACAGAAGGGAAGACAAGACAGTAGTGCAGCCATCTACCCTGGGACCTACTCTGGCATCCTGGACTGAACAAAGATTAGGAAATGTGAAGTATTATTGTGTTGGGGAAAGAAGCTCATGTTTTTGGATTTTGGGTCTAATCTGTGTTCATACAGGAAACACTAGAAGTCATAGGATACTGTGTTTTGAATTAACTGTTTAATGAACAACCAACAATGAAACTGTTAAATACATGTGAATCAGTGCCTGTTGTTATCAGTGTGTTATTAATGATGTAACAAATCACAAGGTGGGGTCACGCTGTCCACTGAAATGGAACCCACTCACTTTGCTTGGATTGTTGAGCTCATATGTAACCCTCAAATCGAGAAGGGGTTACATACCCTGCAATTTTTCTGTATTTCTTCTTCTATTCAGTGCAATAGAAGCTGAGTGCCAATCAAATAGCTGATCCCTGTTCCAAAGGGACTATTGGCTGTAGAGACAAAGTATTACAGTGATATCTTTTATTGGACCAAATATAGTTGGTGGATGTATGCAAGCATTCAGACCTCAGAGGGTCCTTCATCAGACTTTATAGTTCTAATTCCTGACTATATTGCCTATATTTGGGACCAACATGTCAAGGCAGCCTTACTATACTACTATGAAAGGGATTATTAGCAGACAAACAAAGGCAAATGTATTGCACCAGAAAACTCACTGGAAGGAGTAAGTGGAAAATTTAAAGTTATTATAAGCCTTCAAAAATCATCTTTACATTCTTAAATATAACCACCTAACTCAATATCCAAATTAACTGGGCCAAAGGATGCAACTAGATTTTTCCTTAGTGGGGTGTGTATGTATGTGACATGCCTTCATTTTAGAAACCCCATTCACTGATAATTCCCATCTCACCCTTCACTTCTCAAGCAGGGGCAGGACCAAATGGTGTGGGGGGTCTGCTGTGGGGGAAATGTGAGGGAGAGGAACCCCAAACCAAGTACTCTCTGATCCCTCTCTCCTCTGGTTTTCGGACTCCCTCCCTACCCTAACCTTCTCTGACCATTAATGCTCCTCCCACTGCTGCTCTCCCACTTCCTCCTTGCTGCTAGATGCTGCCTTATGCCTGATGAGGTTGAGACAACTAGGATGGTGGTTGGGTGGTGTTATTTACCCGGCAAGAGGTGTGATTCCAGGTGTGAGTAGAAAGCTGTACCTGACAGGAGATAGAAGAAAGGAAGAGGGAGCCTATGTTTTTGTACAGGCTCTGTTAGGGTATGTTTTTAACTAACTGGGGGCTAGTTACTAGTCCCTGATGGTTCCAATGCATTGGGAAGATTAAATAACTCTCATTTAGTCCTAATAGTCCTTGCCCTTTCTACACTCAACCCACATTTTAAGTGATGCAAATTTGGATTTAAAACTTGACACTCTCAAATTTACTTGGTTTACAGAAATTAATACTCAAATGTTTTGCCCTTGCAAAGCTCACAGCACTTTTTCTTCATTATTCACTATTTGGTTGTTTGGTACATTCTATGACAACCATTTGAAGAGCCACCGAACAGTGACGAATGGGAAAAATTAAATTAACAAGCCTCTACATTTTAAAAAATGAACTTTTTAAATCAAATAAAATCTGTTCACTTGAATATGGCAAATCTTTAGAATTCAGAGTTCATTTCAAATATTTGCTTCAGCAGTGATTGTAATGAACAAGATTACAGGGAATGGCAGTTCCAAAACAGAGGTAGTTAACATCTCTTCCTTGAGTCTACAACGTATCTGCATCCCAGTACACCATACAATAAAGTGTATCTCTTCAGAAATAATGTGGTGCAATGCCAAGTTAAATGATAACTAGGGCTGAAACAAGAATTCGTCAAAACAGAAAATCTGATCAAAATTCTGGTTCCCGCTACTGTCGGTAATGTCTTGATCAACTTTCCCCGCCTCAATTGATCAAATTTCCGCTTAATAGGACCCTGTTTACTGCTTTGCTTTTTACCATTTTTACATTTACAGTTTTACTGTCCAGTTCAAATCCCAAGAGCTAACACCAATACAATACCACTAGGGTCTTGCCAGCTCTCGATGAGAAGAGGTGGAGGAGTGTTCCCATTTTGCCTCAAGCTGAGCAAAGCCAAGAAACCTCCCTCTTCTCGTTGAGAGCCGGCGAGACTTTGAGGGGGTGGGGGTTGCAGGAGGGTGGGGGAGGGTTCACACAGGAGCCGGAGGTGAGCACGGGGCAAAGATAAGCCCCCTGAGTACCTCCGTCCCTCGACCAGCATCCTCACCTGGAGGGGAAGGGAAAATTTGAGTAGGGTAGGGGTGAACTTAACATCCAGGGTGGTCCCGACCACCACCACCCCGTACTCCACACCATGCTGGGACCCTTCCCGGGTCTTTAGTTTAAAAGACACCCCCCCACACACACAGCTGAAGCATGCTCAGAGTGCTGCTTGGCTCTCCATGCCCTTTTCAAAGATGGCAGCTGCAGGGCTGAGCAGCTCTTCTAAGCATGCTTAGCCCTACATGCACCATCTTTGAAAAAGGCATGCAGAGTCGAGGAGTGCTCTGAGAATGCTCCAGCTGTGGGTTTTTTTTCTTTTAAACTGAACACCCGGGAAAGGGCCCAGTGCTGCATGGAGCACCACGGGGGGAGGGCTGGTAAGTACACTTCTGCCTGAACTCTCCCTCCAACCTCCCCAGACATGGAGGCCAGGCAGGGGCCGGAGGTACTCAGAGGACTTATCTTTGCCCCCTGCTCACCTCCAGCTCCTGTGCTCACCCCCCCATGTGCAACCCCCCTCGAGTACTTCATGAGAACACGAGAAGGGAGGTGAGAACACCCAAGTTCTTTCCCCACATCTCAATTTTTGTGAATTAGTCACAACAATCCCCTCCCCCCTTGTTTCAGCCCTAAATACCACATTTTTTACCCTCCATTTTCTTACACTCCATTTTTCCTTGTACTTTCTCATCACTCATTGGCTTGTATGCAGATTCCTTTACTAATCTGCAATCCAGGTGCAAATTCGTCAAACAAAAGGGAATAACCTAGAACAACAATTCTGATTGGAGGCACTGGAGTAGAGATTAAGGGACAATGCAGGGAGGTTAAGAGGTGAGCTATTTGCACAGTGATTAGCTCAAAAACATCTAAACAACAAACCCAGAAGTGAAATGCAATACAGTAAGTGGTAATTGAATGGTATTCTGTAAAAGGTAAGTGGAAAGTCAGTAAATTGGAACGTATCTCGTGGTATTAGGCAAATTGAGAAATTGCATTGGTATCAGGAAAGGGCTAGGAAATCAATCCCAGTTCCTGATATGGTGAAATTTCTCAAAAGCAGCAATTTAGCTGCTCATTTCAACCCTAATAATAGCCCTATCCTATCCTTGTCATTCATGTTCATTCATTAATAATTTACTGATACTAATATTGATTTTATCTTGTTGTTCATTGAAGTTTTTATTGTTGTTATTTATTTATTTATTTTTATTGTAAGCCGCCCCGAACTGCCAGAGGCAGGAGGGGGTGGGAGAAAATAGCTGTATTAATTAATTAATTAAAATAAATAAAATAAATATTTCAGGTGTCCTTTTTTGCTTGTCTTTCTGCTAGTGGAGACCTTCCTTACCAAGAAAACAGTTGTGGTCAGTCACTCCTCGTGGATGAGGCCACACAAACGGTGGTAGCTGGATCCCTGTGTGGTCTCATGGCAGACAGTCGCTGTTGCCACACTGCGGGGTATGTGCAGGTAGCCGGTCAGATGATAGTGGGGAACCTGGGTGTGCCTGGCTTGACCCACTCCTTCCCATGGCTGTACTGAGACCCCATCCTAACTGTGATGTTGCTGTGCGCAATGAGCACTAACACTCATTGCTCATAGCCACACATCCTTGCACCATGCATGGTGGGGCCAGTGCCACCCGGTCACATGAATTACCCATCCCTCAGCAGCCTTAACATATCCTTGGAATTTTTCCAAGGATGTGCCACAGACATGCACACACATGTGCCAGCTGCTTGCCCTGTCCTGGGTGGGGCGAGACATCTGGTGGGCTCTGGACACATGAGCCACTACATCATGTGGCTTGTTTTCCCATGGAGGGGATAATCTATTTAAGGCCTGGTAGCTTCCCCTCCCTGACCCTTTTCCAATGGGCCGGGGGGGGGATGGGTGTGTGCCCATGGTGGGTGGAGGTGGGTGTGCACCTGTTCCTATGTGTGCACATCCAGCTTCACCCACAGAGCAACTGGCATTGGAGCCCATTGCTCCATGCATGGGTAATGGGTGGAGATGAGTGCAGCACGGGAGCATGCACACACCCCCACCCATCCACCGCAGCATTCCCATGGGTGCCTCCACCCATCTCCATGCATTGGAGGAATCTCGTGTGAAAAGGGCTCCTGTCTCATGTGGCCTCACCCCATGTTTCTTAAAAGAATTAAGGATTCTGACAGTTTCCATTAATAACAATGGCACGCACTTCAGTGAGACCCCCACAAAAGGTAACTTGTTGACAAAGAAGAAAAAAGCCCAATTTTTTTAAATTTTCTGTGCATAACTTTTTATTTGGCATTGACTGAAGGTGAGGTTGTTATTACATGTGAGTCACTGCCCTGCCTGCATCAAGTACCTGCTGCGTTTAGGCTAGTGCGATTAAACCCATTTCTGCACTATAATTGCAAATGCATAACCAGGGCATGTAGATCTCATATGATGGGGTTGTGTCCAAAGTCCAGCTATTATTGTATTTTTTTTTTTTTTACAATATGCCAAATGTCAACAAAGTTTAGACGTGTCTACAGAACTGCCTGTCCTTGTATCATGCAGCTGTGCTACGAATCTTAGCAGGAGAGAATGTTTGTGTAGCACATGTACATAGAACATCAAGTAGGAAAATGCACTCTCAGATGTTTTACGACAGGGTTAGGAGTATATATTTCAAAACAGTCTCATGTTTGGTGAATAGAACCATGTGGCAGCCTAGACTGCTAGTAAAATTAACATTTGGTGTGTTGCTATAGTTGCTAGCCAAGTATTAACTATACTGTATGTGGAAATTGACTGCTAAGGGGCAACCTCAGACTGGAGTAAAGCTAACAGTATGTTTCATGTCACCCTATCTGCCCCTTCTCCTGTCATAGGGTGCTGCATAGGGGAAAGCACATGACTGGAACACTGCTCTTCTTTAATCCACCAGTCCTGAAGCCAGCATAATGGTCCCTAAGGAAACATTAATGTCAGCACAAGTTAGAGAAGTTGTGTGGGCCGAACCTCTGCTCTGGGACCTACACTGAGGAAAAAATTAGCTAGATCCAAGGTCTCCATTCCCATCTATATCCAAGCCAGTCATCAAGTCATTTATGCTAGCTCATTGCTGGTTTTCTATATGCCCCACAGAATTTTGCTTTACGCTCTGTGCCATTTGCTCCCTTCTTCCCTTGCAGAAAGGCTTGGATAATATATTCTGTTAATTATTTGTTATTCTAATGATTGATATCATTCTTGTAGGAAAGCTGTGGCAGAGATGAGGCTTGTATTTTGATGGCAAATGTTCCCACTTGGTTGTTGACTCCTCTTTCACTTTCAGCTTTCCACAGGCATACACCTAACCATGTCACCCTGGGTTAATCATGAAGTTTGGATCATGAAGTCTGAAATGAATCACTGGTAGCTGAGAGCATGCATGTGTGGCACCAGATCATAATTATCATGTACCTTTCCCATTTATATATAACCTTTTTCCATACAGACTGTATGTTCTTTTAAAGCTGCAAATTAAATACCTCAATTGTGAGGTATTTAATTCGCGGTCAGCAAATAATGCGCGACCATCTTTCATGCGCTTGGTCCCCACCAGGTGTCTCATGAAATCCCGCGTTGTGGGATTTTGAAATATCGCGTGAGCAGGTCGCATGACGGCAACCCGCTCGTCTAAAAGCGGCCCTTGTCAGCAAGTGGCATAAGGCTCTTGAATCTCCCCTACCCTTTGCCAATAGATATCAGCATCCCCTTCTGAATCTTCCACTGGACTCAAGCTTGCATGAATTAATCATCAGTCAAACTCCAACCCTTTTCCTGTTTATTTCCTTATCAGTTAACTTGACATCCGGATGTTGCTAGCACATGATGTTTTGCAAGATACAGAACTGTTCTTTTCCCTGGGCCAAAATTCAGTCAGGAATATTAATGCTTTATACATGTCATTCTTACAGACTGGGAGTGGGTCAGGTTTAGATGTGCGAAAAGCTGTATAGCTGTACAGATACAGTAAATCATGTGACGTCTCCTACTCTCAAATGAAAAACTGCCCAAAGGAAGAAGGAATAAATCTCATTATGAAAGATGATTTGTGTCTGACATGGATAGCTTGTTTGGCAGTGGCATGTGCTGTAATCTTGGCAGAACATTTATTAAATATAATATCTTTTTTACAGTCTTGTTCATTTCAAATCCAAGTGTTCTTCTAAGTGGCACAGTGGCACTGTGTTTGTACAACCAACAGTTAGACCGGAAAACAACAAAAGAGGGAAGTTATTCAAGAACCTCAATAGGTACTCTTATGAAGAATTTCTTCATGGCAGACCATTATGACAATCATTTACCTGTATTAGAAACAACGTGCCAGCAAAATCTCCTATATATAATGGTAATTACTGTATTGCAAGATGAAGCCTAAATGATTCTTTTGAAGTCTTTCAAACAGTTCACAAAACACCCCTGTGATACTGAAAAAGACAGCATTGTGAGGGAGTTAATACATTTCCAAAGAAATCCTGTCTCATTCTTATAAACCTTTAAGCAATAAAGGGGTTCTTCAAAATGCCTTCTTGACAAAATGGAAACAGACCAAGAACGGCAATGGTGTTGATGATGTGTAACAAAGAAAGGCTGCATTCTCTTTGTTGCAAGTTCATTATGCGCTGCTTTTGTTATTATTTATTTATATAATGACAGCAATGTCCCTGGCATGGACAAACATGATTTAGAGACAGATCCCTGTTAGAAACTCAGCTTTGGCTTGCAAAACGTCACAAATCTTTTGGGTGAAGCTTGATCATGTTTCAGATAAATGTTGGTACCTAGATTCTGAACAGTGATCTATGTTCTCATTATGAAACTATGTGACACCAGTCTGCAATGCAACTTATTTAAAAATTTTCTTATTTTCTCAAACTCAGAACTCAGTGCATCCACACAAACGAAGGACCTGATCCTGGTCATTGCTGAATGATTTCACCTGTTGAGCTGAGCTAGCTGCACCTTGTAGAATGAAACCTTAAAGAAATTTTAGTCAAATCCTATGGGTAGTGATTATGTTCATAAATCCACAAACTGCTTTCAGGTATGCCACATCAGTCTCATTGATTTCAGTGGTCCTGCACCAATGTGAAAGTGAGCAGAATTTGACCCAGTGCCTGGAGACTTCTATAATCAAAACTGACTAGTGGATTTGGTTTTTTTTTTAGTGTTCTGTAGATGGCAATATGAAGTAGTATGAGTTTCAGAGGATGGGTGTTCAGCATTTTCAGAACTTCACTTTACTCTAAGGTACCTCCAGTTGGCCACCCAACAATTGTAGCACCACAAGTAATTAACTCACAGCTGCCCAATCACTCTGGTTTGCTTGTCGATAGTGGGTAAAAACAGACATGTGGCAGCAGGACCACTCCCTGGGCTGCCCCAGGATGGAAAACCCCAGGTGACACAGCCTGGGTCAGGTCAGGTCACCAACCTGCTGGCTGCTCAACCCAGGTATGTCCAGGAACACAACAAACATGTGGGAGGGCAGCCCTGCCCATGCTGTGTTCCCAGCACCCCACCCTCCACCATGATGTCCTGCAGTCCTCCGCTCTGTCCTGTTGCTTCTGGCACTCTCCAGGAACTCTCTTGGCCACAAACCACTGCAATACCACCCTGCTTCAGAATCGTACCACCTTGGGGAAGTGCTAACATCACAGTCAGCAAGACATGCCTGAGAGAGTTCCTGGAGAGTTCTGGGAGCAACAGGACAGAGAGGAGGACTACTGGATTCAAGCGATATAGTGAGAGGGTAATCGGAGGATTGACCCCACCACTGAAGCATAGGGAGGCTTGCGAACTAAAGGGGCAATGCAAGGGAGCACCCAAAGACAGAGGCTTGAGCAGGGCTGGAGCCTGGAGGTTCACCCAAAACAAGCAATGCTATGTGGATCCCAGTGAGAGCACATCTTTTGGGAGGCTGTTGGAGAAACATGAGCTGGATGCCTGGAAGAGAGGCGGTCTGGACCTGAGGGAGAAGGAGCTCTGTGCTGAATCTGCCTGGTTGCCTTGGAGTCAGAAGCAAGGAGAAGCTGTCCTGACTGGAAGGAGACTTGAGGACAAGACTGAAGAGCTAGTAAAGACTGTTACTGAAAGCAAGCCAGTGAACTGATACCTGGTTGTGGTTGGGGCTAGTAAGTTAAGGGGGCCGGAGGGGTTGCTTACCTGGCATAGAGTAAGATGGGGAACAAACTATATGTAAATAAACTGCTTTTATGCTAATTCCCTATGTGGCTTTTGTGACCCGATCCTGACAACACTCCCTACTCGCCACGGCCAAGCTGTTACAAAGTGGTGGAGAATGCGAACACACCTTGCTGGTTGCCATACCAGTGTCCCCAAAGGTGGTAAGATGGTGTTACAGAGGATTGTGTCCAGGAGAGGGAACATCCAGAAGGAGAGTGCAGAGACAAGATATACAGAGTTTGTGCAAGGGAGCTCACCCAATGACTCAGGGATCAAGTAGGGATGGAGCCTGGAGGTTTGCCCTAACCCCACAGCGTGATGTGGATCCCCATGAGGAGACAGATGGGAGCAGGAGGACTGCAAACGAAATGAGCGTACCCCCACCAAGGCATGCAGTAACCCTGGGCTGTTGGGTGAGACCAAGGTGGCATAAGGGCAACTGGAAGCAGCACCCTCAACCTGCACCAATTTATAGGAGACCATCGAGACCCTGCAGACAGACAACATAGGAAAGCAGGTAGCAAGGTATGCCCCATGGGAAAGCCCGAGACAGTGCTATTCCTGTGGGAGCTGGAGACATTTGTATAGATATTGCGCCAGTGCGATGGAGAAGAGTTATTGGAAGTCCCTGAAACTGTGCTATACATGTGGGAAAGAGGAACATGTAAGGAGGTATTGCCCCTCTTGGAATGATAGAAGACTTTGTTGGGCTTGTGGTCACCCAGGACATGTAAAAAGAGACTGTCTTGAAGGAAAGGGCCAAAAGACTGAAAATGGCATTCAGGAGGATAAAAATGTAAGAAGGGTACAAGACTGTACAGGTGCCAGCTGTGGAGAAACAAATTGGGGAAAAGAGGTCCATCTAAAGAAAGACTGCCTCAGTAAGAGAAAAAAAAACCTAGAGACAAGGAAAAACCCCACAGAGACAGGAGGGGAGAAGTTAAGACAAAACTGGACCAGAGTATCCAGACTGAGTTAACTGGATGGGGTAAAGAAAGAGAGGGAAGTAATAACTCGGAGCATGGGACAAATTGTGTAGGGAAATGAGGGTTTGAAGAGACTGTGTGAGTTGGCAAAGAGCTAGTCTGGGACTGTGGTTGTGGCTAGACTCTGCTGTATGGACTATGGGTGGACAGAGGTTTGGTGCCTGGCAGCCTGGGTTTTGTAAATAAGCTGTTACTGAGCTTCACCCTGGAGTGCAAGTCGTCTTGGGCACTGATCCTGCATACACTTACCACACCGTTAAGTGGGGCCCTGTTACAGCATGTTTACACATGTCACCAGGTCCTGGGTCAGAGTAGGCCCAAATCACATCTGTTTTTACCCAGTGTCTGTATTGTTCTACAAGAGTTGTTGTAAAGGCTCTAAATATGTACATGAAGGAGATGACATAAGAACCATTGGCAGGGACTAGGAGGTATTTGGAAACTATTTTCAATTCCAAGTACACCTCAGTATTGCATTAATCCTCTGTCACTGAAAAAGTTTGTTTAAATGGGGAAGTGCTATCCCTGTTTATTTTAGGAACAAACTTCAATGTCAAAAAGAAAATGTTAGAGAGAGTGGGTGTGGTTGCTGTGTTGGTCTCAAATGTAAGAAATGGAGACAAAGTAGTTCAAATGATATCTTTTATTGGAACAGCTTCTATTGGTGAAATTGTTGACCAAAAATTTAAAAAGAAAAAGAAAAAACCCCACTAAAAACTCACAATGATTTACTTTCATTTCTAGCTTTCAAATCACAAATGGGTAACATGGTCCCAGAGAACATGCCTGACAGATTGGAGCCCTGCAATCTCATAGTGTGTTCTGCTGCCATGTGAGGAGGCAATAGACACTATATGGTAGATAATATGATTGTGTAGCATGCGATGTTCCACCTGAAGCTGTGTTTTTCCATGTTTCTACAAAAACATACACTAGAAACATAAACAGTAATAAAGGAGTTAAGGATAAATGCAGCCAATAATCAACCCTCTTTGCAGCAGACGGGACTTCAATCTGGAAAAGGGTTTTGTGGAGAGAGAGAGAGAGAGAGAGGAGTGTGTTGTCTAACCTTGCAAATTCAGTTAGGCAAGTTTAGCAGAAATGATTCTTCTGAAGCAAGATGAGACGTTGTGGAAACCTTAAAAGATGGCAGCAATAAGAGATCCTATTTTGTGGGGAATAAAGTCCATAAGCTGAGAATGTTGCATGAAAGAACTCTAAAAATCAAAGATGACGGAGTGCTGCAAAATAAATTCTTGCATAAGCAAGAATTTAGCAGACCTTTTCCTAGAGAAAGGCTGCGTGCTGATTAATTTTTCATCTGGTTTGGGTTTTCAAATTAAGATATTCAAAACACATTAACTTCCAATTGAAATGTATAGCTTTTGATTAAACATCTTTCCAGCGTGTTTATCTATTTCTAGGTATAGCACTGGATGCTTTGAAAATATTTAATGAGTGTCTATCACTGTCTATGCTTACAATATTCTACAAATAAGTGTGGTAGAAAAAAAAAACGGCATTAGGAGATTTAAGCTTGAAACCCAGCAGCTGCTACAAATAGGATTCATGTTTTGAGATGAGTGGCAACATTGCAGCTGCAGTTACACTTGCCAGCTCCATGGTGGAGCCAAAACCATGAGCTTTGCATTTATTTTTCAAAGTCTGAAGCAGCAATATTTACCTAAATGTTGGAGAATATGGACATACTTGCTGAATATTTGATATAGGATCCTTGCAAACATAGTTTCTGTTGTTTGTTTGTAGCTGAAATAATGTTTCAATCACTCATTCATTAAAATTGCTATTTCCTATTAATAGAGTTTTACTACTGTTGCAAAGAGAGAGTGCAACAAATCTATAGCTGTAAAGAACAACATATTCCAAAGGATCTAGATAGGCAACAGTCCTACACATTTTAGTATTGACCACTCTTCCGCTGCCACAATTTTCAAGCCACTTACTCCTGAGTTGTCCCACTGAATTTACTGCAGTAAGTTATGTGATGATTGTGGCGTACAGATTTATTGTGTATTCATTTATTTAATGCCTTATTTGCTTTCACTGTTTGAGAAACATTTTTCCAGTGGTGTCCTAGATAGTTAATTAATCAATCAATATTTATTTAGGGCACTAGCTTCCGCTCTGACCCAAACACATAAAACGTTAAATAAGTAATACAAATATATAGAAAAACTCCAATGCTAAAATGCTCAACACCAGTGATACCTTACCTATTCCCGGGAGCCCAACCCGGACAGGATTAGGATTTCTGTTACATAATAACCAATGAGAAATATAGTAACTTTCCCCTATAGCTAGTCCTTTGTTGCCCTCCCCCCAAAATGGTTCATAGGTAAGGCATAAGCCTAGAGCCAGTACTCAACCCATGGAGGGAAACAAACACAAGCAAAGAAGAGACAAATAAAATTTACAAATTGCCTCGTCCAGTCCACTCTCATCCCTGAATGCCCTCACTAATCCTCCTTTTGGAAGCCAGGAGCGTAAAAGCTGCAAGGTCCCGCATAGCCTACCTGCCAGACAATATTAGCAGGAACTCATAACAGCTCTCTGAACCAAGGGGCGGGGGGGGGGGGGGCACATGCCAGGAGAGGGAGAATCCAAACTGCCCTCAAACTAGAATAATAGGGGCACCAAAATAAAAAATGGTCAATAGATTCGACCTCCCCCATTTGGCAAGAGCAAAGTCGTGATGCTCGAGAAGAACCTTTGTACCTGCCTTCAACCATGGCTGTTTGGACCTGGTAAAATCACAACAGAGTATACTGTCTACGGTACTGTGAGTTCTCCAACAGGTCCAAATATGGTTCAAAACCAAAAGAGGTTTTGAAAATCTTCAACCTGGGGATGACTTTCCAGGAACCCAAGACCACCATGTCTTCCTGCTGATCAATATCCTGGATTCGCGAAAGTAGCTCCAATTTAATGGCCATAAGGGTTTTCCCCAGAAAATAATCGAAGGAAAACCCCAACTCACAAATAACCCAGCCCAAATAGAGAAGCCATGGGTAAGCCCACAAGACCTCAAACAACAGTTCCTCCTTGAAACATTGAATAGGCAGCGCTGACTCCTGGTGAGCCAAAAGACGCAACCAGTATCTGATGTAAACCTTCTTATATAGGGCCTTAATAGAGGAGGAACCTGTTTCTAAAGGCAGGACTGCTCCCGGAATGCTGGGACCCACTCGTAAGACTCTTCGCAAAAAGAGATTTTGGACCCTTTCAAGGGCCAACAAATTGGGGGAGGGCACCAGCTCCATCCCAAATAGCAGCACCGGGGGAATTTTAGCTTTATAAACCTTTAGTCGTCCTAGATAGTCAATTTGATATTTTAAAAATAAACCTGTTATAGATATTTAGATGAGGTTCAGGAATTAGGTCTCCAATTAAATGTTTTGTATCTAAAGCAAAAATGATGGACCTGGTATTTTCTCTTTCTTATGGTAGGAATAAATTAACGGGCAATCAATTTTTGATGATGCAGTAATATCTGGCCATAACACTATTCTCTTCTTAATAAGGAGCACATGTAGAGTCTGTGAGACAGTGGGTGATTTCAGACATGACGGCCGGCTGCTTTCACCATGGGCCGTGGGGTGGTTCGGACCACGGCCAGGGGTGAAGGCGTGCGCCAACAGACGTGCGCCCCATTGCCCCCGTCCATGGTCCCAACTACACCACGGCCCGTGGTGAAAGCGGCCGGTCATCACGTCCAAAGCGGCACCCCCCTGAGGGGGTGGGGCCACGCAGCGCAGCATGGTGCCACACAGCCCTACCCCTTGTGTTCCCCGGAGGCCTTCCCCCCTTCCGACGGGCAGTGGCAGTGGCCAATTTGGCCGCTGCCACAACCATAGGCGAGGATGAATGCCATTGACCGCGGTGAACGGAAAGAAGTCAGACGTTACTTTCCATTCACGGCCGTGGTGGCCTTTCACCACACTTCTCGACCTCCTCACGTTCGGAGGTCAAGAAGTGTGGTGAATGTAAACATGGGCCACATTTTACTGTGGTGCACATCTGGCGGCGAGCCAACAGATGTTCACCACAGTAAAACGCGGCCCGTGTTTGACTGTGGTTCAGCCGGGGTGAATGTCAGACACGTATCGTCTGAAATCACCCAATGATTCTCATGTAGTTTTCTGCACAAGTCTTCATGTGTGAGATACACCCATATATTAGTCATGTTCTTTGGGGATGAGATCACTTCATTATTGTCAAGACCTGTTGTCTGCATTGTACACAGATCTCCAGAGCAGAGTCATGAGGGCTGTCAAGGTGTAGTCCAGGTCAGGCATGGAGGAAGGAATGGGTGCAGGTCAGGTGCAAATCAAGGCAACAGTCTTGATTTGGAGAAAAAGGTCAGGGCAGATCCAGGAGCTGTTAGGGCAGCCCAGTAACATTAATTTGAGAACATAGCTAGGAGCTACCGACATTAAGAGATATCCAGCCATCCAGTCAAAGGCAGGCCAACTGACAGGTTCCAAAGAGAAACCCAAACTGAATGTGTGGGGGGTGGGGGACACCTAGGCAATACAGCAAAATGAGATATTGCTCCACTCAACTTCCTTGGGCAGCTGGGCAGTCTCAAAACTGACCAGAGGTCAATCAGGAAGCAGGAGAAAGTTAGGTGAAAGCCTGGGCCTAAACCAATGTGTGGTGGTGGCAATACCGAGCCAGTCACTGTCCTAGAACCCAAAGGGGCAACAATCTGAATACCAGCTTCTTAGAATTATGACTTCTTGTGCACTTCACTGAAGCAACCCAAGCAGATCACTGTTGGCGACAGGATGCTGAGCCATTAGTCTGACCCAGTGTGGCACTTATGTTCTTACTTTTAGAAAAATATTTTAACAACCTAGGTTTTTATATTCTATCCCCTAAAAATAATATAGCATAAGGGATAACATTTCAAATTCATGAGTATTCCTGTCTCTCCCAGGTTCTTCCCCTTTTCCTCCCCTCCCTAGAATTTAAGCTGCTCAGGGCAGGAGCTTGTCTCTAGTAATGAATGTTCAGCACCAGCCACACTGCTGGCACTATATAAAAACTATTAATTAATTATTATTAATATTATTATTAGTAGTAGTATTTTAGCAACAATATATCCTCTTTGGAGCAAGGATGATCTCTTACTATATATTTGCATTATGGTTTTTCAGATGGGGCCCAAGGTTATCAGGGCCTCTGGGGACTACAGCAGTACTATTATTGCTAATTAATGTAATACAGATATACAACATTTTGACAGATAGTAAGAAGCTTTCCACTTTGTTCTGTAAACTCCCAGCATTGAAGCTGGAGGCAGGTGGCCGAATGCCCTCCAACATCTGCAAAATAAACATCACCACGATACTCCAGTTTCTGTCTTGATACTAGCAGAAATAGGATTCTGGCTCATTATGCTTCAACTTGCTATTCCCTCTTTTTAATAATAATAATAATTTATTGTATCAACCAAAGGTTATAGCAATATAACAAAATCTAAAATACATATATATAAAAGTAAATAAATAAAATATACATAAACCAAACATCCGCCTAAACATAAAACTCCACAATGGAGTGGGTCCCAAGGGGGTTTTAACTATAATCTCTTAATAGTGCACTTCCTTCCCAGACATACTTCCAGAAAAGTCCAGTTAGTTGTCCTTTCTAACAGATACTTAAGTGGCATTCAGGTTTAAAAAGTTGCTCCGAGCAGCTTTTCAAACCACGCTCCAAACATTCGGGCTAGGTGGAAATGTGCGCGCTCACCGCATTCACACCAACCCGGAAGTGCGGGGTTCTTTAAATCGCACGTTGCCGCCGAAGCAGCTGTGGGATTTAAACACACGGCTGAATGAGCCCTTAGCAGTGTACCATACTTATTCAGAATGGGAGACCGCTAATCCCTTTTATAAAATAAAGCCATATACCAATATAATTACATTGGTTTATATTCCATATCATCCCATTCAGGGTTTAATCTAAAATATCCCCAACTCTTCCCTGGGGCTTGAATAAAAGAAACTCTTAAACCCTACTTAATTTATTCCAATCTGTTCCTAACACCGGGGCACAAAAACACCCCCGGCTCTCACTGAATCCAACTTATTCACGATCCCCCCTTTTTTGGTTAAATCATAAACATCCTACTAGTCAGCCTCGCTCACAGCCAGCCCATTGGCCCCCCATATCTAGGGCCCATCGACTGCCAAAGGAGATAGTTGCTGGTCGAGAGCACTCAGGGCTTCAACATATGCCACCCCATGGATGTCTAGGGAGATTTTAATTCGGTTGACCGCACTCAAAAAGCACGCAACCTGTATCGAAACCTGAGGTAAGCGATCCCCCAGCAAATAAACCAGAAGTGATACCTCAGGATGGCCAGGTAAAGATGCCAGCAGTTGTACAAGATAAACTCCCCTCTGTGTCGCATAAAGGGGGCACTACAATAAAATATGGGCCAGGGAGTCTACTGCTCTCAAAGAGCAGGGGCACAAACGCACGGCCAGAGGGGTCTGGTTGTATCTGCCAGTCGTAGCAGCAGATGGAAAGGCATTCCACCTTGCTAATAAAAGCAACCTTCTGGAATTCGGAGGGATCCCCCCATCCAAAAAGGCCATAGGCAAGACAGTTACGTTGGCCAGCTGAGCGTAGAGGCCAATAGCTTTGTAGGCTTTAAGCTCAGCCCAGACCTCCTGCCATATAGAATTGAGCAGTCAGTTCAAGATAAGTTTCTTTGCCCCCTTAAATCCCAGCTGGGACAAAGCCCAGTAGAAACACCCAGCTGTCTAATTTTCTCAGCCACCAGTCCCAACCAAGGGTTTGGGAAGTTATCAGACAGAACCAGCTGAGCCCGTGGGGCAGCCAGATTAAAAAGGAGGCATAAATAATACGTAATGGCCCCTTGCCAGACCCTGGCCCGCAGGGGGAGCAGACCACACTCACGACAGAGAGCCTGCATCAGGATGCCGGGGGGGCCATCAAGATTGCCCGTGCCACCACCGCCTGGAATTTTTCCAAATCCCTCAGCTTACTCAGTGCCCAAAAAAGCACCCCGTACAACAACTGGGGCACCAACTTATGGCTATAAAAGTAAATAGCTGGTGCAACTAAGTAACTTCCCCCTGCCCTAATGAAACTAAGCAAATTTGCTTTTAGTCTCCTAGCTCTATTTAAAGAGAATTGCGCCTGCAAGTTCCATGCCCCGGTTGCCTGAAACAACAGGCCCAAATACTTGTACACCGGGACCTGGCCTATCTCCTGGGTAGCCAAATGCCATCTATGTAAGGTCTTTTTCTGTGAGAAGTAAACTATTTTTGACTTGTCCTGATTTATCTCAAGCAAGTTGTCCCGGCAAAAAACCCCAAAGACAGCCAGGAGACGACACAGACCAACTGCGTCCGTGACAACAGGACCGTGTCGTCAGCATACAGAAGGCAAGGAATTTCTGTCCCACCTACTAGGGGAGCATGACTAATTGTCCTTGCCAGGACTTCCATAGCATCATTTAGATAAATGGAGAAAAGCATCGGGGCCAAAACGCATCCCTGCTTCACCCCCCTCTCCACAGGTATGCTGTCCAATACTGCCCCCTGATAGTTCAACCTCACCCTAATAGAATTTCCCTTGTGGAGATTTATAATCAAGTGCAGCAGCCTTGGGTCTAAATTCAAGGCCGCCAATTTCCTCCACAACCGGTCTCTTGGGACAGTATCGAACGCTGCCCTTAAATCGATAAAGGCAGCATACAGGGGGTGTGGGGACCTTGCATATTTTGCAACCAGATGTGATAAGAGAAAGCAGTGATCACTGGTGGATCTCCCCTTTTGGAATCCTGTTTGGGCGTTGGATAAAATGCCCTTTGCTTTCAGCCAGCCATTTAGCCTTGCCAGCAAATACTTGGCGTACAGCTTACTTATAACACTCAGTAGGCTGATCGGCCTATAGTTACTAGGGGAGGCCAGATTACCCTTCTTAAAAATAGGGACAATTATCGCTTTGCCCCAATCAACGGGGATGACTCCTAACTCGTTTATCCCTAAAAAGAGAGCAGCCAAGATGAGGGCCCACCAATCCACTTCGGCCTTCAAACACTCCGCCATTATGCTATCTGCTCCTGGGACCTTCCCTACTTTTAACTTTGTAATTAGAACAACTACTTCCTCGGTCGTAACCGGGTCCCAGGAGGGGGCAGGCGTAGCCAAGGCTAACTCTCTTGCTAAAGATCCGGGAGCCATATACAGACTGGAGAAATGTTGTACCCAGTCATTCCCAGAGACCAGAGGGGTAGTGGGGGTAGACACCTCCAAGCCAATACCTCTCACCATTTTCCAGAAGTGTGTTGGATTAAATTTGAAGGCTTCACTAAGCTCTCCCCACTTTGATCTATAGTGGCATCTCGCTTTGCCTTCAGCAACGCTCTGTACTCTCTTCTCTTACACAGAAAGGCCAGGAAGAATCTATTTCCCTGCGTAACTCTGAAATGGCGATAGTAGCGCCGTAGTTCTAGCCTAGAAAGCCGGCACTCCTCATCAAACCAGCCACATAGGGTCCTCTGACCCGGACCCTCAACACTAGGCCTAGAATGAGTGGCAAAAAAAATAGGGGCAAACCAATCCACCATAAGCTGGTACCAAGTAAGTAACCCTGCCTGTGTGGTAATGATCTTTAACTTTGCCAACAGTTGTATTCCCTCTTTTTGAGGTTCACTTCCCTTAGAGAATTTTGTTATCAAATGGTCTCCAAGTCACAGAGCTTCCTTTTCCTTTCCAAAACCTCTCATGCGTTTCGATTTTCCTATTCTAGCTCAAAAAGAAATTCTTACTTTCTCAGTATTACAAAGATCCTGTAGTCTCTCTTCTGTTGTCTTAAATTTCATGTGGTCAGGGGACTGTGAGATAAATTGTAAGCCTTTTCTTCTCTGAAGGATTCTTTCTAAAGTCTTCCCTAGAGATTTTTCGGGAAGTCTTCCAAGCAGCTTGCAGTTCCTTGCAGTTCCTCTCCTGTTTTCACCTATATCCACAACTCACAGAGAAAATTAATTTTCTCTTTTGAATACTAATAAAATGTATTCTTCCTGGTCAAAGAGGTTTTCATCATACTCTCTGTCTTGGAAAGCATTGTAGCTGACTTGTGCAATAATTTTATGTTTCTTTTTTACTAACTAGTTAGTGAGGTTGTACCTGCCTCTGATGGGCAAATGAAAAAAAATCTGAATTTTAGATTAAAAAGTGTCCCATGCAAAGCAAAGTTTATGTAATTGCGTAAACTAGATATATTTAGAAGTAGAAGGGTCTTATTGCTAATCCCAGCCTGTTATAGTCTCCCATGTGACCTTAAGCAAAATCACTTTAATCCCTGCTTGTTTAGAATAATAATAATCTTCATATAGTGCCCTCCTGTCATGGCACTCTGAGTGCTTTAAATATAACAATTTAACACAACTTTTAATCCTCACAACAACCCTGTGTGGTAGATTAGACTGAGAGAATATTGTGACTGGCCCAAGGTCACACAGTGAGTAGAAACTTGCCAAGGCAAGACTTGAATTGGAATCTCCCCACTGTCTTTTGATCCAAGTACTGCACTCTTAGTCATTACACCACACTGGGTGTTCTACATGAAACACAGGTACCTTCCCGTAACCCTTCCTGAATGGGAATACTTTCCTTAATCTGTGTCTTTTGGCTCATATGAAAAATGAGGATCCTAGAACTTCCTCTCCCACACCAAATGTCTGTCTTGTCTTTTAAGACCAAACTCTTTGGGGACAGGACTGCCTTTGTGAACATAAGGGTCCCTTAGTCTTAGTTGAGATCTGTAGGCACTACCATATTATAAACAATAATGAGCTGCAATTCTTTGGTTTGACTGTCATGGGCTGCTGTCATGAGATTCCATCTCCAGAAGGGGCAGTGCACAATTGGGTCCAGGACATCACAGACAAGCTGGGAACGGGTACATGGATGGGAGTGGTGGGACAGGTAGGCTGGAGTGCTAGAATGGCAGAAAACAAACAACAAGCAGGTGGATGGGGCAGAAGGACTGGCAAACAGGCAAGGCAGGAGGACAGAGATGATTCCAGGAGGCAAATCAAAACTAAGGGTCAGGGCAGAGCCAGTCTAAAGGGAACAGATCCAGCCACCAGCATTCAAGGAACAGGATTCAGGAAGAGGAAAACAGATGATCTGCCCAGCTTCCTGTGGCTGTAGATCTGCCTTTTATATGGTAGGCTGCACAGCTGTTTTAAGACAATGAGGCCAGTGGAAGAATGTTCTTTTGAACTTCACCCCACCGCATCCCTATTCCTTCTCACTACCACTCTGTGTTAGGCAGGCTAACTCTAAGCCCCACAGATGTGTGCGCAGGACAAACGGGACATGTATGTATGTGTACCATGCAAGCTGTGCACAACCCGCACACACACACACACACACTAAAGGGACTGTGGCATGTGTACAAACTTTGCAAAAACCATGTTGAACTCACACACACACATATGCACATGCATGCACATGCATAACCCACACACACAGGGGTTCTGGAACACGCCTAATGTCATTTTTGTATGGTAGGTTCAGAAAATAACTTGTCCACTTCCTCTACATTAATGTATCTAGTGATCACTGCTAGATGAACTCTTAGTGAGGAGTGAGATAAACCTGAGTTAGCTAATGAAAGTAAATAAGAGAGAACATTATTATTATTATTTTATTATTAATTTTATTATAAGCTTTAATATAGCACCAGCGATATACCTAGCGCATTACAGAGAATAAAATAGACACGGTCCCTGCCCGAGAGCTTTCAATCTCAAGACAGGGGGAGGGGAGACAGGGAAGGGAGAACAGAGGGAGAGACAAGGGATGCAACATTCATGAGGATGCGAGAACTCAGGTACATGTTCTTGGCTTGGTTACAGTAAAATAGGAGTTTGCAGATAACCGGTAGGAGATAATCTTTGGTACAATAGTTACATATAAAAATACATTTTTCAAATATGGTCATTAGTGCCAAGTGTATTAAATCTCATAGTACGTTACATACAATCAGATCGCAACAGTACTCGCCCCACCCCTTTATGTGCCTGGAACTGCACGGAGCACCGCACGGGTCCAGGCACTAACCCCACGTTGTGCGAGGTCGAGGCCTCCACGCTGTCGGCGTCAGAGCGGGTTTCCCCAGCAACCGGACGCCGAGGTGAAGCTTCCAGTGCCGCGGCGTCTAAAAGCAGTGCTGCAGCTTGCCTAAGAGAGGGGTGGGGGGGGCTGCTGCTGCACACGAACCCCCAGAGAACCCCTCCTGCGGCATCCCACACCGCCACAGCTGACACCGAGTCATCATCTAAAGACTAGGTTTGTAAAGGAATTAATCTTTCCATTAACCAGTGCTGAAATCTCCACTTTAGTCTATAAAATTTAGCAGTGGAAGGTTTGATAACATTGTCAAGCACACTCTATGGCTGTTTTTACACAGATTCCCCCCCTCCCCCCTTGGTGTTTGGGCAGGTGTGCAGTGGGAGGACAGTCCGTGTATATGACTGCCAGTGGGTGGGGGGATGGGTGTGCGGTGGGTGTGCCCCTGAATAAATACCACGGGCGGCAGGTGTTTTTGCATGCGCGCTCCTGTCACACACCCACCAACACCTGCCACACACCTACCCACACCCACCTCCCCCCATGGAGCCACCCACCAGAACGGAGGATGCTCCATGGATGTAGGTAGGTATGGGTAGGTGTAGGTGGGTGGGTGTCCGTGTAAACAGGCACACACCCACCTACACCCACCGGGCCAAAACACCTCACCCTCACCCACCCCGGTCCATGTAAAAAAGGTCTATGTCCTGTGGATGTTGTTGTATCTTTCATTTGGATAAATACGTCATGCCCTCAGGTTCAGCTTCTGCAACTCTGGGTGTAGTATAGTCCATTGTTCTTGGGAAAGAAGGTCTCTCCTTAAGGGCAATTGGATACTCTCTGTTGCAAGTAGAGGTCTGGGAACCAGTGTTGGTGTGGTCAATCCATGGCTATTAATATTGTATTGGCATTGTCTGACCTCACTTTCTCTAATACTCTGGGAATTAAGGGGAAATGAGGGAATACTTACACTAATTCTTGGGACCATGTATTGAGAAAAGCATCTCCTAAAGAACTGCAGTTGTGATTTGCCCTTGAACACAAAAGGTGACACTTTGTATTGTTTGCTGCTGCAAACAGGCCTATTACAGGGTGCCCCCAGTGGTGTGTTATATCCAGAAACATCTCTGTGCACAGTTCCCAATTGTGGTGTTAGTATGTCATATGACTAAAGAAATCTGCTCTTGTATTTATCAACCTGCCATATGCATTGCCTGTAGGTAAATGTTTCTGTGTATGGCCCAGTGCCAGATTTCTTGTGTCACTGCATTCAGTTCCCAAGAGTGTGTGCCTCCCTGTCTGTTTATACAACAGACTGCAGTCATATTGTCTGAGACAATTTGCACACCTCCTCCATGAATATGGTGCTGGAATGCTTGCAGGACCTTTAGTTAGAATAGCTATGGTCTCTAGCAGGTTTATATGGAGATTTTGTGGGTGATGACTCCAGAGACCGGTGACCAAAGTGTCCTCCAAGTTCTCCCACCCTGTGAGAGAAGCATCAGTTGTTAGTGAGTAGTCTGGTTTAACAGACCTGAAGGATATTCCCCACAACACAAACAATTTCTCTTGCCATATTTGTAGAGAAGAAAGTACCACCTGAGAAATTTTCAGTTTCCTGTTCTGTGACTCATAGGCAGGATTGAAATGTTTTAGAAACAAACGTTGTAGAAGGTGCATATATAGTCTAGCATTAGAGGTCACACTCGTAGTGGAGGGCATACGTCCAAGTGTCTTCTGAAAATAGGACACCCTCTGAGTCCTATGGCTTTACAGATGATCAATGCATTCCTTCAATGCCCTCCACCTATCTCTAGGTGCATACAGTTTTCACTGAATAAGTTGTACTCCCAATAGAGGCTATCTGCTGAGTGGGGATTATCTTAGATTTTTGTTTATTTATCAGGAGTCCTAGGTTTGAACATGTAGTAAATAAATATCACCTTTACATGTTGGGAGACCTGATCAGGAGAATTACCAATGATCAGACAGCTAGACAGGGGTAAACCTTGATGCAGATGTGCATCATGGGCTATCACCTTGGTGAAAACCCTAGGTGCTGATGCAAGCTCAAAAAGGGAGAGAGACATATTGGTAGTGTGTATCTAAATTAGTAAACTGGAGCTATCTCCTGTAGTGGGAGGCTATTCTAACATGAAAGTATGCATCCTTAAAATCTATCGAGGCATACCACTGGCCCCTCCGGAGGAATTTTTTTAGTGAATCTATGGTGACCATTTTAAATTTAGTGTTCCTTTTCTATTTTCTCCACCACAAAATACCTGGAATAGAAACTTCTACCCTCATCGTGGGCAGGTATCTGTTGAATAACACTCTTGTTATAGAGTGAAACAACCTCTTTATTTAAACACATGAATTCCTCAACAGACAAATTAGAACTGAGCAGTGGAACATTAAATGTGGGTCGAAGATGGTGTAACCAAATGTCACTACTTGGAGGACCCATTTATGAGGTGATGCATTCCCAGTGGGAGAAACAGGCAGCAAGTTGAGCTTCAAAATTAACCCTCTCGGTTTGCTGATTGCCTGGGGACAACCCAACCTGCTGTGGTTGTCATTTCCTTTGGATCCTTGCTGATGATGTGGATGCAAGTGGTGGGTTTCTGAACTGTTGGCGAGGTCGATGTTGATTTCTCGCTATGGTAGCAGAATACGGGTAACTTGCTGGGTTATCTCCTTCTGTAGCGTGGAAAAGAAGAACTGTCATAAGGTTTCTGGTACCTTTGTTGCTGAGTTTGAGATTAGGTGTAATTATGTTGAGGATCTTTGGTGGAGATGCCCATTTTATATGCTGTAGTATGTGATTTATCCAACTTTTCTAAACTCTCATCAGTTTCTTTTGCGAAGAACCCTTCACAATCAAATGACAATACTTCAGTCTTTGCCCTGCTGTTGTGATCTAATCTCGTGGAACGTAACCACGCATGGCGGTGAGGTACAATGGCATTAGCTACAGCATGAGCTGCAGCATTGCTAATATGCTTTTGTTGATTTTTTTGTTTTTTAAAATTTTAATTTACTACATTTCATCTTGCAAAATACAAAAAATTGTCATTGCTAATATGTTGGGAGAACTTAGTTGGTAGGTGCTGGTTAGGACTCCTTGCTCGTGAATCCTCTTAGCTTCTAATTTCTTTTCTGCGGGCAGTGAAGGGGAGAGTTAATTCCCTCCCAAAGATGAAATTGGTAGGACGCCATCTCAGTGATGTAGTTTGTGAGCCTCATAATCATTGTGGAAGCTGCAAACGTCTTGCACCCTGGTATGTCTATTTTTCTACCTTCCCTGTCACCAGGAGAGGTTTCCTGTGTTTCCCTTTTGTAGCGTTTGGTAGAAGCCACTATGACAAGGGAGTTAGGTGAGGGGTGCTTGAAGAAAATGTGCTCTATTGATGGAGGAAACAGATAAAAGGCACTATCAGAGGTAGTAATTGGTTTAATAGCTGTTGGTGTAGTCCATAATTTCCTAGCTTCTTTATCTAACTTTGGTAGATGTGACAACACAATTCTAGATGGCTGATTGGATGCTAGGTACTTGTACACAGGATCTGTCTCCTCTTCAGTGATCGGTGTGGTAGACAGATTGAAAGTCACAGAGAAGTGTGGATCACTTCACCAGAGCCTGGGAACATTTGTAGTCCTCTGATGTTTGCAGCATTGTTGAGGATCCAATCACTGCATCAGAGGGGGGAGGTGTGAATAAGTCAGGTGTGACAGAGTGGCTGCCTGAGGTTAAGTCATCTCCCTCTGGTCACAAGTAACTAGTCCCTGAAAACACCACTCAAGTGTGAAGACGTTTGTTAGTTGTACGCAGTAGCTGATAGCTGGAGTCACACGACAGCGAACATGTGAGTTGTTGGACCAATGAGGGCCCAGAGGAAGTAGATGGACATGGCTATCAACATGGGGGTGGGGGGAGAGGGAGAAGGGCTTCCATCACCGGACTGCTGCTATCCCTGCCTGATTGTCTCCACCTGTGGCTCAGTGTGCTCTCCATTGCAGGTAGAGAGCATAAAGTGGGCAAGTTGCCCTGAAGTGGAGTTGATCTTAGGAAATAAAGAGGCACTAAATAGAAGAGAAGTTTATATCTCTAGAATCCTGTTAGAAGAAGACAAAGGGGGGGGGGGGGTGATGCAAGGCCAAGCTAAACAAGAATTAGGGAATAGGGAGCCAAAGGGAGGGAATTTAGGAGTGGAAGGGCCCTCTAAGGATAATCAGGAAATGACAGGTTCAGGTGATAGGGGAGTTGCGCCTATGGAGGTCCAAGAGTTTGGACAACAGGGGGCTGATTGTCAAAAGGAGAGGGGCCTAACTAGACAAAGGGAAAGGCAGGATGAGAAAGTAGTGCCCCAGAAAGAATCTCCAGATATCAATCTGGATATGATTTGTGTTGGTCTTGCCAAATTTTGTTCCAGGCTAGAGCTTGCCAAAAGAACATTGAGGAGGAGTGAGCGAGGGGGTAGACATAGTAGGAGGCAAACCTCAAGTGAGACTAGGATATCAGTTTATTCACAGTCTTTGGTGGAGCCAGACTATCCTACAGTCACATCTACACCCCGGGTGGAGAAACGTTCTGTAAATGTTACAATCAGAAGTAGCCAAGGTAGTTTAGTTGCCCTTGAGGGGAAAAGTAGGGAGGAAAATAGGATCTTGGTCCCAAATTGTGCCTTAGTTGAGCAAGAGACAGGAACTGAGTTATCCGCCCCGATAGTGGTTGAGAAAGAGGAGAGCAGTCACCGTCGACAGGATGAGGAGGGTTATTTGCTTCCAGGTATTTTTTCCTTTAAAGATAGGAAGAAGGAGCGGGAAAGAGAAAGAAGGAATTTGGGGCAGCCCCTTTTCACTAAGAATTCCCAATGACTAAAGTGCGGTGAGCCCTCCGGAATAAGATTTATGTCCTGGAATATTGTGGGTTTAACAACCAAAACGAGGGATATTGATTTTATAGAGGGCATAGAGAAGAATCATTTTGTGATGTTACAAGAGACCTGGGTACTTAATGATCTTCATATTCCAGGTTTTAGGATTTATAATATTTTTGCTGAACCCTCTAAGGTGGGAGGTAGGCCGCACGGTGGGGTTGCAGTTCTTATTCCTGAATCTTATGGAGTTCCATTGAAGCTGGTGGACTCTATAAGGCCTTTTTTTGGACTATGGTATTGTAAATTAGACGGGAACTGCGAGCTGTTATTGGCGAACGCATATGTCCCCCCAGCTGTATCACAATACTATACTGATGAGATATGGGACAAGATCATTGAAACCATACAGAAAGCGAGGGCTATATATGTTAGAGCGTTTATTCTACTGGGAGGGGACTTAAATGTTAGATTGGGAAACAAATCTGGGCCCCTTAAGAGATGTGACTTGGACCTCCTATCGTCGCTGCCTTTCAATGATGTACGTCGTTCTAGAGATTCAAAAATTTGCGCCAGAGCCAAGGACTTATTGGAACTGTTGAATGCATTGGATATGGTTGTATTAAATGGCCGGGTGGGTGGGGATTTGCAGGGTCAATTTACGTATAGTTCTGGAGGGGGGAACAGCGTTATTGATTATATGTTAATTTCCAGCGGTTTAATAAAGTGTGTTGTGGACTTCCGGATTGAATCAGAAATCCTTACAAATCATTTTCCATTGGTATTAACCTTGGTAGTAGGATCAATGAAAGAAACCCGGGCCTTTCCAAGTGATGGCACCCTTATCTTGCAACCCCCCTGTCTAAGGAAAATAAAATGGTCAGACCAAGTAGCCCTTCAATGTAAGCTGATCTGGTCCCAGGATTATGTCCAAACCCTGGCTAATATGATTAAGGAAAATAAAGGGGATGTATTATGGGCTTTTGAGGAGATTATAAGATCATTTCAGCCAGCATTGACGACTACGAAATCTAATAAGACCCAGGAGTTCCGTAGCCATAGTTGGTTTGATAAGGAGTGTAGCAGGGCATGTTGGGCAGCGAGGAGAGCCTCCAGGAGTTTTCTTGCTTATCCATTGGAGGCAAATAAAAAGGCTTTTTGGGAAGCTAGGGCCCATTACAGGAAGTTATTGGCCCAAAAGAAGAGAGAATATTGGATTGCCCAGTGGAAACTCTTGGAGGGGGTGGTAAGAAAGAGGGATTGGAAAAGCTTTTGGAGGTTAGCCCGTAACATTGGTGTAGGGGATGATAAGGGGAATGCAGTATTGGTAAGGGTCGAGGACTGGGAATTGTATTTTATGTCAGTTTTTCAGCACTCGGTAGTTATTCATGATTTGGAAATGCAGCCAATTGATCTGCTTCCTGGTTGGCCCCCAGTATCCTCAGAGTCTGTGAGAGACCTAATTTTGAACTTAAATTCAGGGAAGGCGCCAGGCGTGGATTTTGTCCCGGTAGAACTATTGAAGGCCCAGTTAGATTGGTGGGCTGAGACACTGGCAGGAGTTTTTACCATCATAAATAACATGGGGAGCATACCTAAGAGTTGGCTGGCAAGCATTGTAATTCCAATCTATAAGAAAGGGGACCCTAAGTTGCCGGGGAACTATCGACCAATTAGTTTATTGTCGGTAGTGGGCAAACTGTATGCCAGATATCTCTTGGTATTGTTACAGAACTGGATGGACCAAGTTTCCTACCTAGAACCTGAACAGGCGGGTTTCAGGAGGAATAACTCAACTGTGTCCCAGATTCATGTCCTGATGACTATAATAACAAAATATGCAGGTAGGAAGTGTCCAGGTCAGAGTAAAAGGGCAAATTTATATTTATGCTTTATCGACCTACGAGCCGCGTTCGACTCCATCAATAGGAAAAAGCTGTGGCATAAGTTAAGGATATCCACGATTGATGTGCGCCTCTTATACCTGATGATTAAGTTGCATACGAACAACTTGCTGCAGGTTAGAGTGGCTACATCTTTACCACTGTCATCAGAAATTCCAGTGAGGAGGGGGGTCAGGCAGGGGTGTATACTAGCCCCCTCCTTATTTAACATCTTTATAAATGATGTAGTGGACTTTATGCGGGTTGACGCTTTTCATCCTCCTAGACTGGGACCCAGACACATCCACATTTTGCTATACGCCGATGATGCGGTTCTTATCTCGCAGACAAGGATAGGTTTGAACAGAGCCCTCCAAATGTTTGAGATATATTGTAGGCAGCAGGACTTGAAGGTAAATTACGACAAAACCAAAGTACTAGTTACTGGAAGGTTGAGTCAGAAAAATAGGGATATTTGGAGGATGGGGAAAGCACAAATTGAACAGGTAAACCAGTTCAAATATTTGGGGTTTTTCTTGTCAACAAATGGCTCATGGGCCCGTCATCTGAAATATGTAGAAAGCCAGGTAAATAGATCTACGGCAGCCATTGTCTCCTTTTTTTATAGGCAGGGGGGCCAGTTGGTGTCCCCTGCATTGCGACTGTTTAAAGCTAAAATCCTCTCTCATCTCCTATATGCCATCCCAATATGGGGGCTAGGTAATTTGAATAGCTTGGAAAATTCCAGAATAAGTTTCTTAGGACCATCATGGGGTTGCCAGGGGGCACCCCGGCTGTTCTACTACGGGCGGAGCCTTGATATTGATGTTAACATTTTGGCTCAGGGGTATTTTTGGGGGTCCAGAAATGGGTTTATTAAGCCTGGCCCAGAAAGAAAATCAGGCATGGCAAGCAGGGTTAGAGAAAGAAGTTCATAAGTTAGGCTTTTCAAGAGACTTCTTTCTTTTATTTGATTTCCCAAGGTCTCGATTTATGTTAAAGAAGCGTATTCTTGATCAGGACGCTCAAGGGTTGCAAGCAGATTTAAGACTGCAAAGGGTTGCCCCGGATTATCATCTCATTCAGATGGTGGAGGGGAGGGACAGCTACCTGCACGAATGGAGCAATCCTGTCCTAAGACGTGCGTATACTTTGTATCGGCTGAACCTATTCCCCTCAGCTTGGAATGAGGGACGGTATAAAGGCATTGCTAAAGAATTAAGGCTTTATACTCTTTGTGAGCAAAGGGAGGTCGAAAATTTATCTCACCTACTGTTTAGCTGTCCAATTTATAGTCACTTGCGAAGTATAATTTTTAAACCGCTATT
Organism: Sphenodon punctatus; assembly: GCA_003113815.1. Taxonomy (NCBI): domain Eukaryota; kingdom Metazoa; phylum Chordata; class Lepidosauria; order Sphenodontia; family Sphenodontidae; genus Sphenodon; species Sphenodon punctatus. Next base: position 3,583,149 of record QEPC01008797.1, read on the forward strand.
TATTCAGATGAAGGCGTCGATGTGGCCTGAGCTATTAATTAAGTGCATGGGCCCTCGAAATTCACTAGTTGCTAGGCAAGTGGCAAAATTCTGTAGGGGAGCGATGGTTTCTCGTAATAAGCAGCTTGAAGAGTGGCGTGGAGGTCAATCGTAAAATCCCAGTATGTTATTTTACCGGTTGTGGTTATTATGGGTTAAGATACTTTCTTTGGTGAGTGGAGTTACAATATCGAGATTTTGTTTTAAACAAGATGAATTGTTTATTTTATGGTAATGGTTATGGAAGTGGTGTTTATTTTTGTACTTATGTATATTTTGTGTTATTGTGTACTGGACTTTTTGTTGAAGACCAAAGGTCAAACAATAAATTATTACTTACTTACTTCTGCTGGCCCACTGGGACTGCCCTCACCAAGAGGACTTTCTGCCCTAGGCCCCAGGTACCAATTCTTCCACCTCTTCCACATTTTAAAAAGTGTATTTTAAAATGTTTTATAATTGTATTTTTATTTTGAGATTGTTAGCCGCCCCAAGCTGTTTCAGGAGGGGCGGGATATAAATTTGATTAAATAAATAAATTCCTTTAGAGGAGGAACAGGGGCAAGGCCAGGGCTCCTCAGCAAAGTGAGGCTTCTGAGGGACGGCCTGGAGAGGGACTTGAAAAGTGGTCTGCCGCCCGGCCGAAGGGCCATGCTAAAGGGCCCTTAGGTGAGGCCCTTAGTGGGACCTGGGGGGCTGGAGGGTGGTTGGTGGTTGTTTGGTTTTAGTTAGAGAAGGCCTGTAGGGGGAGGTTATGGGGTTGGTTTTTTTGAGAGGGGGAGGAAGGGAGTTAGAATTTTTTTTATTTTATATATTTTTATTTGGAGGGTTATTAGATTTTTCTCTTGCCCTTGTGAGAGGGGGCAGAGAGGGACTGGGCTAGGGAGGGGGGACTTTTTCCTCAGTGTGTGGGGGGAGAAGTTCCTCGAGGGGGTATTATATCTGTCCCAGTGAAAGTGGGGGAGATGGAGGACTTGGGAGGGTGGGCATACCTTGGACCTGATTTTTTGCACTGCCTTGAGGCGGGGGATCCGTTATTGGGGGAGGTGACAGCAGAGCCCTTGTCATGGACAGATCATTACCTCCTGCAAGCATGTCTCCCAGTGCATGTCTGCCCCCAGAGAGCTGTAGAACTCATTTGGATGGTTTGCCTCTGGAGACTAATGGAACTTGAAAAGTTCCGGAATGCTCTTGGGAAGTTACCCTCTGTTCTTGATGGCCACTTGATCGATGACCTTGTGGCTTTATGGAACACCTTGCTGATGGAGGCCATCAACCAGACAGCTCTGTGGTGTCCTCTCCCTCGGTGATGATTCCTCAGGCCGCCATGGTATACCAAGGGCCTGAGGGTGTTGAAGCGTGAGGGGTGGCAGTTGGAGCAATGGTGGCATCACTTGCGTGCTGAAGCCGACAGATTGTGACATAGAGCGATTTTACGTGCCTATGTCTTAGTCGTAAAGGCAAGCAAAAAAGGAGTTTTTTGTGCCCATATAGCCTCCACTAAATCTCACCCAGCGGAGCTTTTCCGGGTGGTGAGGGGGTTAGTCAGTCCACCATCTCTCCGCCTGGAACTGGAGTCACCTAGTACCCGCTGTGACATGTTTGTTGATTACTTTGTGGATAAAATTGCTTGAACTCACCACAACTTTGATGCTGCACTTAATAAAATGGGTGAACCAGAGCTTGTGGAAGCCCCATCATGTCTGGTTTTGTGGGATCAGTTTCAGTGGGTGTCACCCACCGAGGCGGGGGATGTTCTTGGGCCACCTTTTGTGAACTTGACCCATGCACATCCTGGGTGGTTAAGGTCAGCTGGGAGATGTTGGGGCCGTTGCTGGCAGGGGTGGTCCGTGCCTCCCTTTGGGACGGCAGAGTGTTGGGCTGCCTCAAGGAGGCGGTGATGTGGCCTCTGCTCAGAAAACCATCACTTGACATAGACTTCCTCATCAGTTTTGGCCAGCCTCTAACCTTACCTTTTAGGGAATATTATTGAGTGGGTTGTGGCCCCCAGCAGCTATGGGAGCATCTCAGCTGCACTGGCTATATGAATCCTCTGCAGTCCAGCTTTCATCTGGGCTATGGCACTGAGACTGCACTCATGGATTTGGTCGATGACCTCCACCGTGAATTGGACCAGGGTCATTTGACCCTGCTAATTTTTTTAGATCTGTCGGCTGCTTTTGATACCATTGACCATGAGATGTTGGTGACTCGCCTGCGGGACCAAGCCAAGGTGGGTGGGATTGTTCTTGAATGGTTCCGTTCTTTCCTGGCTGGAAGAACTCAGTGTGTGGTGCTCGGGGATTGCTCTTTGTTACCCTGAGACCTCATGTATGGTGTCCCGCATGAGTGGTGTCCCCTCTCCTGTTCAATGTGTATATGCAGCCGCTCAGGGAGGTTGTGAGATGGTATGAGGTGCGGTGTCATCAATATGCTGATGACACACAACTCTACCTCTCTTTTTCATTTGACCCAGACCCAGCAGTCACAGTGTTTACTCGGTGTCTGGTGGCTGTGGGGACTGGATGAGGGTGAGCAGAATGAAATTGAATCCTGACAAGATGGAGGTGATGTTGGTGGGTAAGGCGGGGGATGTGATGGCCCCCATCATTGACGAGGTTCGCCCTCTGCTGATTCCCCAGGTTCACAGTCTGGGCGTGCTCCTTGACCCACAGCTCCACATGGATCTCCAGGTGGGGTCAGTGGCGAGGAGTGCATTTTGCCAATTACATCTGGTGCATTGGCTTCGCTGTATGTTCCAGACAGCAACCTGGCCACCATCATGCATGCTTTCATTACCTCGAGATTGGACTATTGTAACATGCTCTACATGGGACTACCCATGGTGATGGTCCAGAGACTGCAGCTAGTGCAGAATGCAACGGCCCATCTCCTTATGGGGTCGGGCCACTGTGAGCACATTACACCAGTTCTCCGGGTTCTGCACTGGCTGCTTATAGCCTTCTGGGCCCAATTCAAGGTGTTGGTGTTAACCTATAAAGCCCTATATGGTCTTGGCCCGACTTACCTACAGAATCGTCTCACTTTCCGTGCTCTGGAGTGACCCCTGCGCTTGGCTGGGGGCACCCTCCTTGAGGTCCCTTGGGGGGCCACTATGGAGAGGGCATTCTCAGTGGCCACATCTTGGCTATGGAATTCTCTCCTGGCAGAAGCCTGGATGGCCCTGGACCTCCCTTCCTTCCAGCATATGACTAAGACCTGACTGTTCCACCAGATGTTTGGCAGGGGAGATGGGGTTTAGGGTGAGTGGGTTGTGGGTTAGGGAGGTGGGAGGGAGATCTATTTTTTTTTTTGCTTTCTCTTTGATTGTGCTGTTTTAGCTGTTGTTTTAGTGTTTCTATGTGTAAGCTGCCCTGAGCTGCCTGGAGCAGGAGGGACAGGGTAATAAAATTTGTTTTAAAAAATAAAATAAATAAATACAGGGCAGGACAGAGCACCAGTCAGTCTTCACTTGGACTGTGATGAGGAAGGACCTGGGAGCTGCTTTACTTGAAGAGTTGGACTACTTCAAGAACTCACCTCGCAGATGGCATGGGAGACCAAGGTGAAATTGTTGCATTTAGAGGACTTGAGCTGAAGATGAAGACTTATGGGGAGAGACCCCGGACTTTTGTTATTACCCAGATGGAGATATTTATGTTATATGGGACTGATATTTATGTTTGAAGTCCCACTAGTTAGGAGAAGCCTCACCCGGTGGAATGGGCCAGCTGTAAGGGGAGATGCCGAGGCTGGAAGGGCCATAAACCCTAATCTGTCCCATATAACATAGAAGTTCAGCTTCCCTGTCCTGTCCCCTTTGCCCTCCACCACAGACTGTCAGAGGGGGGCTACCTGTTGAACCCAGAGTCCATCACCCAGCAGAGACCAGAGGGAGCATTGTGCTGAGCTGGGGATTCCCAGGGTGAAGATTGTGTGCAGGTGTGTGAGGAGGCAGGGCTGCACTGTTGGGGTTGCATAAAAGCTTCCGCAGAGCCCGGTGGTGTCAGAGGCGCGCATCGGGGCCACGCACCTAAGGGTCGCGTGCACAAGGGCATGCCCTTGTGTGCGTGGCCTTAGGCGTGGGGCACCCCCTCCCCCCTTTTCTTTTCCTCCCACTGTTATTTGTATTGCATAGTGTGTTGCTTAGGGTTTTGCAGGATTGGATGCCCTGTTTTCCCATACCATGACAAAAAAAGGGAAACAGGACATGGTTACCAGGGCTAGGGGACAACAGCTCAAGTTATATGACTTTCTTCCCAATGGCCAGAGGGTAAGTTTTCCAGCTGAGGATGGGACTATACCTTTAGAGCCTGATCCCACAGGCTGTGGGACTATTAGGGATTTGCAGATTGGTTCCACTGCTCCCCAGCTGCCTCTATCGAGCAGCAATGGAAACCAAGAGTTTGGGGTTTTTTCATCTGTACCTGAGGAGTCCTTGTCCTTGCAAGTGCTGTAGGAGAAACTAACTGTGCTGGTGGGGGATTTGACTTGTCTCGTTACAGCCAGGATGGATGGAGTAGAGCTGCAATTGGCAGCAATGCAATCATGACTTCAAGGACTGGAGGATCTACTTAAGGATTGTAATGTTGGCACAGGAGGCGATAGATATGTCCCCCCCAGGATTGGGACTGATATTGCAGGTCAGACTTCAGTGTCTTCAGATCAGCCTTGTTTGATGTCTCCTGGGCAACAGCCCTCAGTGCCCAGAGCTCCGTTCCTGTGTAATAGAGGCAAGCTTCAGCTGGCGCCTAGGGCTGTGGCTTTTAGGATTGCTCCTCTAGCTTCGGGGTATTTTTCCTTTTGGGGCTCTAAGAGCAGAATCCTTTCCCATTTATCCAACTAGTTGGGATACACGGTCTTCGCTTACCAGGTTGTTCGCATTGTCCGGTTGCCACCAGTGGATTCCATGCAGCGTGGTGTTGTTTATTTTAATGCTTTACCCATTGTTAACAGTTTGTGGGCCCATTAAAATATTTTTTCTTCTTGGGGGGGTCTTTATCAGCCAAGTGTATTAAAGACCTGGTGTTGTTCCACTTGTTCCCCATCTCCACTCAGTCACTACCTCCTTATCTAGTTTAAATCATTCAATTACTCTGGAGGCTTTGAGAAACTCTAATTTGGTACAGCTGGCAAGGAGAGTCTTTCCAAAAAGCTCGGGGGCTTTAACTAATTTTAAGTCTAAGCATTTGGCCCAGAAGGGGGAAATCTTGGAGACCTTGGAAGAAAGTTTTCTACCTAAGGACTCTGAAGGTTATCCCCCAATTACTCAGTCCCCAGTAGGCTCCTCTATGGCCCTGTCTTTAGCTAATCAGCCAGTTCCACCTGCTACCTCATTGATTCCCCCTGCGGATATCCCTAGGGCTTTGTTGCCCAATCCCTTCAGTGATCCCACACCATTGAAGGCAACTGTTGTGGTCCCTCCAGTTGTCAGTAGGTTTTTTTCTGGCTCTTTGGATTCGCAGTATCGTTCTCAATGTCCTATTGTACTAAGTCCCCGGATAGCTAGTTATCCTCTTTCCTTTCAGCTGGGGACTTCTTCTTCAAGGCCCTCTATATTAGATGATCTGGCAGCTGTGGACGACATTTGTCGGGTTGCTGTTCAAGAATCCAGGGGGATGGTTTAAAGTAAATTATTTCTGTGTGTGCTCTTGTGATAGGGTAACCTTTTTGAATTTGGGTTAATCCCTTAGGCCAACAAATTATATCTTTATACGGCTATATTAATGTATTGATTAATTTTATAGTTCCAATATTTGCATAATTATGCCTGTTTAGGGCCATTGGGTAATTGTATTTTGCTTATTCAAATGGGATTCACATGAATCTATCTTGAATAGAAGCTGAACTTATGAAAATCCTTATTATATTTGTTTTTAATCCCTAGGGATATAGTTATATTTGATTTAATTTAGTATCATTTAAAATGTTGTTTAGATTACTTGAGTTAATTTTATTAGAGGAGTGTGTGTGTGTTGTATGTTTTGTTTGTATTTATTGTGTATGCAATGGCCTCAGGCTACGCAAATAAATAAATTATTGACATTAACATAAAACATAAAGCCCTAATCTGGGGTGGTAGACCCTGAGATCTCAATTATTGTGAGACTGTTGAGTGTACTGCAAGAAAGGGTTCCCTGTTGGAGACCCTGAACCATCCACATCAGGGTTTTCAGGAGCCCTGCTGTCATCCACTATATCTTCCATATTTAATGGGGCAGCTGAATTGTCCTGATGAAGATCAGAAGGAGCCGCTGGGGTGTCATCATCCTCAACACATAAAATATGTTTAGTGTTTCTCTTTGTCTTTTTAGGCATGTCCGAATCAGCCTTGTCTTTTGATCATTGAGCCTGATGAGCAGCAGTGCTGGCAGAAGAGGTGGAAGTGGTAGCTGCTTTCACCACCTGAGCAGCATGCTCGGTGCTGATGTGATCACCTGCATTGGGCCCAAGGGCTCCTGGATGTCGGATCTAGAGGGGGACATTGGTACTGAAGCCTCAGTTGGTGCAATTTTTCATGCCATTTTTCATGTGAATTTGTAGAGTACTGTGCCTCTGAGCTGATGGACGGACTCTTCTCGGTACTGAGAGTTTAGATTCTCCCTGTTTGTTCAGTAGCCTCTGAAAACAGGCTAAAATAATCTTATTGTCTTGTTTACTTTCCCTGGACTTCCAATATGCCCACAGTGGGATCATATGTCCTTGATAAGGTGGACGAGAGAATGGTAAAGGATCAGGCCAGTCAAAACAGGATCACTCCATTCCCATACTCTGAGAGCAGGAGGGCTTCTGAGAGCGTCTGGGATAAATGTCACCTCAGTATTCCCCCTCATAACATACTGGGGATTCAGACACTGTACAGTAAGAATGTATCTGAGAGGGCATATTGTCTTGGGCACCTTTTCTGTATATGACTTGTACCTCATCATCTGAAGAAGATTCAGAGGAAGTATCCCTTTGAAGGTGCTTGTCTTGGGAGCTTTTAGATGGCTTTTTTTCTCTTAGTCTGTGTTACCTCCATCATCTGTAGTGAGGTGCTCATCTCAGGGGTTCCTGGTCATGAGAGGGCTCTATCCTGTATAGACACCACAGTCTCCTCAGCTCACATTTGAGGGACTGATCGAAGTGTATCGGAGCAACTCTTTGATTGCCAGTGGGTGAGAGAAGAGCAGGGAGCTGGAGCTCTCTGTTCATGCAGGCTCTATGTGCGGGAGACTACAGTGTTCGCATTGCTCTTTATTATGGTCCGTGCCTAAGTAAGCACAGAATATAAGCATCTGCTGTTGGCATCTTTTTGTTACAGAGTTGGCAGTGATTAAATCTAAGTTTAGATGCCATGACAGGAGCTGTCTGTGAAAGGCTGAAAGTCCTAGCGAGCCCTGAAACGGGTTGGAAGGAACTCCCATTCTGAGGTGATAGATACTTATATACTAGGGCGGTGTGTGGGAAGGACCACATGGTACCGAGACTTTATTTTAGGGATGAGCTAACGTGGTTCAGAAGTTCAGAGTTCGGCCCAAACTTGGCCTGTTCGGACGACCGAACCGAACGCTCGAACTTCCGAACAGTTTGGAAAAGTTTGGATGACTTCGGGGGTGGGAAAAACATGACTTGAAGGGGGATGCAGCTGAAGAGCAGACTTCCTGGCACCAGGAGTGGACACCAGGGGTGGTTTCAGGGCCAAAAATACCGATACCGAAAATTTTTCATTTTCGGTACCGATAGCACTTTTTTGAACCAAACTCCACTGAACCAAACAGCTGAACCCGAACTCGGGTTTTGAACTGAACGACCAAACATCCAAACAGCGTTCTGTTCGCCCATCCCTACTTTATTTGACTGGTATTGTCCAAGTGAGGCATTGCACACAGACCCATTTGTGAGAATTACAGAGTCACTCGAAGAAGAACTGCTTCTCTTCAGACTCAAACTCTCCTCAGAACAGCCTTAATCCTGTCAGAGGGACAATTTCCTGCAGTTCCTGTCCAAAAGCCATCCTGTAGTCCTCTGATCTCTTCTGAAAAGATCCCTGGAACCACCAGGGTACTTTCACAGGATTACAGTAGCATTGTTTGGCATTGGGTGAAATGTCTTCTGGGAATGAAAACACATGTTTGTGAAGTGTCCGGATACCTGAGTTTTCTCCCTGTGGGTCTTTTCGTTAACCGGTGTACTTACTACCTTGGAAGGGAAAATGGGATCTGATCATTCAAACATAGAACTGTTTGTCATTGTTGAAGTGGCCCCCTCCATGTGTGAGCCCCAGGGCAATTGCTATTGCCCCCACCCCCCTCCTCGCCTAGAAATGGGCCTGGTAGACAGACAGCCAGGAAGCTGAGGATGTGAAGCAATGCTGATTGAGGTGTGTGGCCTGACCTGCACAGGGCAAGGCCTTTGGCAATGCCCCTGGGCCCTAGCCAGAGTGCACTGGTGTCCCTGAAGAGCTCGCCTTCATGCTTCAAACCCTAAGGGGGCTGGTTCATGCCCTGGTTCTTTACATTGTCCATATTACAGATATTGTATACAGATGCTTCCACATTGAAGAAATCATGCATATGAACCATACATGAGTTATTGGAAGTTAAGATGTGTTCAAAAGGTATGTCAAATTTGTAAATGCTTCCATGAACAGGTTAATTTGCTTGCATAAAGGTTGTAAGATTATTTGAACTACTGTCTTACATGCATGCACATAGCACTGACTGATCAATAAAGGAGGCTTTCACAGATGTGTGAATCAATCGAAGTGGCTAGTTTACATACTCAATGCAAGCTTCATTTTTCATGCAGTGCTTCAGGGCAGAAAGCTTTCATTGGATTTTTTGTTTCCTCCCCACTCAAATTTAAACTCTCCTCCAAGCTTGGCAGATGAGCAGCCCTTCAACAGAACTCAAAATACAGCCCTAAATTACAGACATGAAATGGATTCCCTTTCTTGCCGCTAGCTCCAGCACATAGAAAACAAATATTTATTGGCTTCCAAGGCATTGAACCCATTGGAGCTTCCCACTGATGCTTTATGCTTGCTCCTAATCATCTAGATTTAAATTCTCTACCAAAGTTGCCGAGAGGTATAAGGGATGCCCAGAGTACAGCTACCTGTAGCTCTTCAGAAAAATGACAAATCAACCACAAATGATATTTCCAGAAAACATGCAGTTCTAGCAATACTCCCTTTTTAGCCTGGTTTCCTATAGAAAGAAGGTGCATGCTGTCATGCTCTGTGTTAGTGTGTGTTCCCTTGTGATCCCACAAGCCAATTTCCACCAAATAAGGTTAAGATATTCACAAAGTTTAGTAGGGAGCCAAAATTTTGTAACAATAGATGCATGTGGAAGAAAGATATGGCCCCCGTTTTCTCTCTCACACTCACACTCACACTCACACTCACACTCACACTCACACTCACACTCACACTCACACTCACACTCACACTCACACTCACACTCACACACACACACACACACACACACACACGGTGTCTTTAGACATAACAAAGAGCAGGTGTCAAAACCCCTAAGCACTTGTTTGGCCATTATATGTAAGCTAAGCACCATAACAATCCCAACACCAATTTGGCCACCAGTTGAACACATGATGTGAACACCATTGCATCACAAAGATAATTTGTGTATCCCGGATGAACACGTGGTCAATGTTGTGTCTAAATGATATTGTGTGGCATGTTAGCAGGGACAACACAGGGAACGAGGTGGCACTGCTTGCGTGCTGAGATCAGGTGGCGAGCAAAACACCGATTTGCCCCAAGATGGGCTGTGTGTCTAAGCAGTGCCACATGGTGAACACAGGGCCAAGGTCAAAACACACTTTCAGACACCCGTTGATGTTATATTTAAAGACACCCAATGACTTACACTGAACATTTTCTCCACCTGCAGAATGAGGTTCCATAAGTTCAGGTGCATGGGACTACTTTTTCTTTTCTGTATTCCATGTTAGTTCTCCCACACTGCTGCCTCAGTCTCTCTCTTCTTTCTGCATGTTGCAGCTACCAAGAGCACCCACAAAGTTCCAGGTAGCTGCCAAGTTGCTTGTGCAATCTTATTGCTTGCTCTCCTGTACTCCTGCAGTGCAGTCTCTTCCAAAACAATCCACTCACCAGGTGAAGAAGTTGTCTGATGTCAGAGCACTTTGGCCACCTGACAGATACTTGAATCAGACTGTGGTCAAGGTCAGATACCCAAGCATGATCAGAGCCAGGAGGAGGTCAGAATCCAAATGAGTTCTAAAGGACATGCCAAGGTTCATGGTTGTGGAAGAATGCCAGGTCAGTGGCCAGAAGTCAGAAACCAGACAAACAAGCCAAATTGGAAACTGGATGCCAGGAGCCAGAAAACAAAAGCTGAGGCAGGCTCAGAATGCAGGCTTCAAAGCTGAAGGAAGGTTTAGGCAAGAGGCTTGGAGCACATAATGAGGTCCAGGTAGCTGCCAAGTTGCTTGGCAAACTTCTTGCTTCCTGTCCTGTACTTAACAGCCAATAGCAAGACAGGGTTGGGACAGTCAACCAGAATCCTGATGCATGGTAAGGGCAAAAGAGGCTGGACCAATTACTAAGAAATGGAGTGAAGACTCCATGACTGAAGAACACTCAGAGAATTTACCTAGAGTCCCACAGACCTGGGTTTGAAATCAGTGGATCCTCAGACCACCTTCCATATAGCAAAGAAAACCAGTGAACCAAAGAGAGCTTCTCTTACTAAGCATCTAGTTAGTTGGGGAATTATTTCTCTTTGACATAGCCTAGAAGAGATATCATATAAAAAGATGTCACAGCCTTTGCATTCCCACAAAAAAGTAATTGTGGCATGTGGTCGCCAAATTGTGCATTTTGCCTTACATAGAAAATGCTCTTTCCAAGTTCTCTAAAGCTGGGTAATTATCATTCCATATTGGAAATAATATTAATGAACTCAACGCTCTCAGGATGGTTTAGTAAAGTTCTCTTATGTGCATCCACTGATTATTGGCTTGTGTTATGCATATTGAAATACAAATATATACTTCCCTTTGAAAAGTTTGAAATCGGGATTTATTAACAAAGGTCAAAGTGCTTCCTGTCTAATAGGGATTTATAAGAATTGTTGTTACCTAGAATCTAGTATTGATTGCACTTGGAAATATTTACACAAATAATGTGCATGTTTTTAGTATGTCTCACCTTATTGGAAGTAATTACTGGGCAAGATAATCATTATCACTGTACAATGCCAGAGATGATGCATGCTTTAATATAAACCGAATGATACACAAGGGTAGTACAAATGAATCATTCGAGAGGCAATTTATTCACTATAGAAAAGTAAAATTTTATGCTGATTATTAAGATAAGTTCACATAATCATTTTGGGACATCTGGCAAAATATAGGCCAGCTTTCAAAATAAATTGGGGGATGTGTCCATGCAGTAAAAATAACCAGTGACTAATGGAAAACAACATTTTAGATTAACCTTAAAAAAACAAAGAAGCTTTGGGTGTTATGGTCATGGTGGATTGTCTTCATTGTGCCTGACTCATTGACGGTTCTGATTCTGCAAAGACTATACATGAGCTAGTCCCTACACTCACAGTCTGAAGACATTTCTTTTTTCATTCCCTTTCTCCCATCAGTCTTCTTTCATATCTATTTTGTAACCCTATGAATTCCCTCTTCCTTTCGCTTCTTCCTGAGTTCCATCCTTTCCCTAAGGCCAGGGACCCATGTTCACTGCAGTTTCCCATTGCCCTCAATGGTAAAAAGTACAGTGAACACAGATCCTGACTTATGACCTATGTTATGCATTGATTCACAGGCATTTAGGGATGTGCGAACAGAATGCTGTTTGGCTGTTCGGTTTGAAACCCAAGTTTGGGTCCGGTTGTTCGGTTGGGCGGAGTTCGGTTCAGCCGAACTTGGCTGAACATTTGAAAATAGCGCTATCGATACTGATACCAAATTCAATCATTTTTTTTTGTATCGGTGTCATTTGGCCCTGAACCAACCCTGGTCTCCACCCCTGGTGCCAGGAAGTCTGCTCCTCAGCTGCCTCCCCCTTCCAGTCATGTTTTCCCCATCTGAAGTAACTTTTTTCCTGCCCCCGAACTCATCTGAACTTACCCGAACACGACCGAACTGTTCGGCCATTTTTTAGTTCGGTTTGGATGCTCGGTTCAGACATCCGAACAGACCGAGTTCGGTCCGAACTCCGAACATCCAAACCGCGTTCGTATATCCCTAATAAGAACAAATCCTACCCAGTATTCCATGGTCATAGTGGAAAAAGTAGTACTGTCCTGCTAGAGGCGAAGGTGCCTGGAGCCCATGCAACGAGGGCCACTCTGCATCTCATGATAAAACTGTGCTCCATAGGAACTCTTTGTGTCCCAGTATTCAGAGAACTGGGAAAGTACCCAGACTGAGGCCTGTAGTCCCATTCCTAACCCTTATTACCCTGAGATTCCTTTATGCCACAGAAGCTGACTCACTCCACCAGCTTTACAACAATTTGGGGCAAGATTCTCAGAGCAGCATCTGCTATGGATGCAATTTATTTTCAAATATTTTGTATTTTTATAACTGTTTTAAATAGTTCCAGCTGAAATATCTGTACAAGGTTCAAGAGAAAAACATTTCTAGTCTGCTTGTTTGTAAATGAGTCAATATTAGAATGTTTTAAATGTCGGAAATGAAACTCTTGCTGACCATGGGTGGAGAACCCTTTTCAACTGGGGGGGCACTTTCAAAATTGGTATGAGCTCCACAGGCTGGGAAAGACTTGAGGGTTGGGAACCTGAGTGGTACTCTCAGAACAGTTGTGGGAAGTGAAGGGTCCAGATAATTAATGGATCCATTCCCTGTCCTCAAGTATAGACCTTCATCTCTACTACTTCCTTTTGAGTGTGCTCCTTCAGTGCTTAAGGATATGGGCTAGATCTGTAGGCCTGATCCAGGAATTGGAAAGCAGTCAAGTAATAACTGTCCATGGGCCAAGGGTTCGCCATCCCTCCATTTGACTGTTTCTACTATCCCTCTAGTACAGTATACTATGCAATACTTTTAGAGTGTGATAAAGGAGGGAGAAAGAGATGCACCTACAAACCAAACACAATGTCTGCATCACACATGGCAGCTGTTATTGTCATTTAGAATAACACATTGTGCTTACCTAGATGCTTTCATCTGAAGGTATCAACTCATTTTTATAAATGTAAATTGACTGAGCTTCAGAACACACCCGGAAGGTACAGCATTGTTATGAAGAACCCACTGCAGACAGAGATGCTGTGGCACAGAGAAATTATCCCATAGAACCAACATTACAGGTATGCTGGTCAGAAAACGGTGTGAGAGTATTTGCCTAAGGTGGAAGAGCAGGGCTGCAGACATCACTGACATATGAGAGTATGAATGAAAAGATGATGTTTTGACTTTAAAAAATGACAGTTCAACAAGTTAAGTAATAAGTCTAAGGTGTAGCCAACAGCTCTGCGCTCTGTAGGTGGAGCACAAAGCTACTGGTCATACAGCACAGCACAGGAAGTGAAGAAGGCTGTGGGTGAGCCTCTATGCAGGAGTCCCTCTGCAATGATGTACACTCCTATTTATAACTATTAAAGTTGGACAAGTGGAACTCAATTGGTCTTGTTGGGGAGAGGGATTGGGGTAGGATGGTGGGAGTGGGTTCTTCCAACATATGGGCCTGTTCTGAGTCTATTTATTTATTTGTTTGTTTGAATTTCTATGCCACCCTTCCCAGAGGCTCAGGATGGCTTACAAATAATAAAAATATTAAAATACAAAAAACTCTAACCCCCCCCCAAATCCTACCACAACCCCCAAAAAACCCATCCAATACCACCACCTCATTCCCAAACCCTCCCAATCCCTAATTTATCCCCACTTACCAAATGGCTTTTCAAATAAAAAGTTTTCCACTGTCTCCAGAAGACTCAAGAGTGACATATATTTTCTGAGCAAGTGCAAAAAACAGAACACTCTCTCCAGAAGATGCTTGCCTTGGGCTCAAACGAACCTCTGGGAGAAGGGAATTCCAAAGCATCAGGGCAGCAACCAAGAATACCTCCCTGGGAGCTCTTGTCCTACTAACAAGACTACTATCCAATGGCACCCATAGGGAGGCACTCCCGGACAATCATAGGGGCTGAAATGGGGCATGAAAGGACAGGCGGTCTATCAGATATGTGGGACCCAGACTGTTTAGGGATATAAAGGTCAAAACCAGCACCTTGAATTGTGCCCAGAAAGCTGTAGGGAGCCAGTGCAGACTTTGGAGCACTGGCGTAATATGCTCCCGGTGCCTTGTCCCTGAAAGGAGGCGAGATGGCACATTTTGCACTAGCTGCAGCTTCCAGTCATCAAGGGCAGGCTCTCATAGAGCATATAGTTCCAAACTGAGGAACAAGAACCAAGCAAAGTTATCCATGGTCTCTGATTTCCGTTCCTTCACACATCAGGTGTGTTCTGTTCCTTTTCTCTCCTTTGTCTAAGAAGTGTCCTCTTGCCTCCTGTGTATACTGTTATGAAGTATTTTTTTTGGTAATAACAATAGAAGTGGATATTCTCTTTATACAAGAGAAATATAAAATTGAATTATTTTCTCTTCCACCTTGCCATCTTCTATTTAGGAATCAGCTGGAGGTATATTTGTAAATAACTGAAGAACAAAAATAGATAATACAATAGTGCAGGGGTGGACAAAGTTACCAAGTTCAAGAGCCATGTACCAAAATGTTCATATCTGTGAAAACACAACACAGATTACATTGATTGTCTCTCCTGCCAATCCCTAGGTTGAGGCAGTGTTACTTAACACAATTTTCCCAGGTCCCCTCACAACAAAGCTCTGGCTCCCATGTGGTCTGGTAGGTTTGGGCAGCACAGTAGCAGCCATGGTGCTGGACCTGTCTCCATGCCCTCCAGGACCCTCCATCATCAGAAATGGCAGCTTCACTTCTTTGGCTTCCAAGGGAGTTACATGGACATGCCCACAGGCATTCACTTCTGGTGAGAGTTGTAGTGTAAGCACCTGAGAGCGGGATGTGGCTTCCAAGCTACTATTCGTCCACCTCTGTGCCCCAGAGGGTTGACATAGAGGATTTTCTAGTGGTGGCGTGATGACTAACCACCCACAGGCTCATGAGCCTGCTGCTCTCAGAGCTAACAGACCCAGGTCTTCGGTTCCCTTTCAGCCCAGTTTCCCTTCCCATTGAAGTCAGGCAGGAAAACTTCCCATTGAAATCAATGGGAACAGATTTCCCATTTACTTCAATAGGGAAAGAACTGAAACAGAAAACTGAAACATCACCACCACAAATTTTAAAAGAACCGAACAAAACAAAACACACCAATACTGACCCCTCCCCTCAGTGTCCCACCCCTGCAAACCACTTACAGGCGTCTGCTAGTCCCAGAGCTAAGAGACCCAGGTCTGAAGGTAGAGGCTCAAGCAGATGGAGATGAGGATACCCATCCCAGGGTGTCAGGGTTACATCTGGAATAGTATACGTCTGGAATAAAAACAATGTGAGAACCCAAACCCAGAAACTGCTGGAACCCTCTTAGTGTGGCTGAAGTTCCACCAGTGTAAAACCTGTGTCTAAACAAGCTCTTTGATGCATGAAATGCTGAAGAAAATCCCTTTATATTTCTGCTTCTCACACAGCACTATCATCCAGGCCAGTTCTCCAATTATTAAATGACTTGCCCAAGGCCTCACAGCAAGGCACTGGCAGCATGGATGTAGTGCTCCCATTTTTGTACCACAGCCAGTAAATAACAACTGTTCTCTGCTTGAAATTGGAGTATCCTCTAACCACTTCAACATCCTTCATTTATTAGCTTTTAAGGAAGTGTGACTTCTTGAGAAAGAGGATTTAAAATGTATCCAAAATGTGTCAGCAGGAAAACCACAGCAATAATATTGAATTATTCAGTGAGTTTCTTTTAATCAGAAGTCAAAGAGATAGCCCATTATTCTTTAATGTCTAGTTAACAAGGTGGTGGTGTTTTTAAATTTTTTTGGCAGTTTAACTACTGACTAAGCTGAGTACCTTTCTCAGGTATTGAGCCAAAAGACTGGATGCCAGATTTCTGAACCTAATTAATTCATAAAGTTGCTTTACACCAGAAATTTCCCAGCAGCCCCATATTTTTATTAATGAGAATACAAAGCACACACTACTGATAAAGGGGATTAAGAACCAATGTCAAGGGCACATGACCCAGGCCCATGAGACTTTCTGGCAGGCAACCACAAGTTATATTTTAAAGTGTTCATCATACCTTGCATTCCTGCCTGCTGTGCAGAAGTCTCTTAAATCTCTCTCTTAAATTAAAGTCCAAATAAAATCTTTAAGATCCTTTGAGAGAGAGAGAGAAAGAGAGAGAATATGCATGTTTAGTATCTTCCATTACTTAATATACTTAATATACTATAAGGGCCTGCTACCACCAATGCCGCTTTCGGCCCCCTTCCCTAACATATACAAAATTAGAGTGTGATCCAATTAAGCCCTACCGCCAGTGCAAAGGGCCTTATGCTGGTGGTAGGGGCCAAGAAGAAATTCCCCCTTTTGCGGCCACCGTGGCCCCAAAGGCTGATTTGTCGTGCCCCTTCAGGGGACCCGGGGGGCGGGGGGGATGACACTTTCAGTGCTTTACAGAGCACGGCTCCCTTTCTCGGCCACCTGTTATTGTCCCGATGGAGGTATTGTGATCCGTGGGGGCAGGTCACACAGTGGCCATCTATTGGCAAGGGGTGGGGTGGCACCCACCAGCGATCTTTTTCGTGGCGAAGCAAACGGGCCTTGACCAGTCAGTAGAACCAATGTTACGAGTTCGATCGCTCAGGGAGATGTTCCCGTGCGTCATGTAGATTTAAGCATTCCTGCCCCAATTGTGCCAGCCTGCATAATGCTGCAGCCTGCTCCAGGGCCAAGTCGTCCAGTAAAGGCAGGGCCCCTGCGGGATCACTGGGCAGAGGAGGGTCAGGAACAGGAGGCCAGCCGGCTCAAGGAAAAGGCCCCAACCCCAATTAGAATAGAGAAGTTGGCTGCCACCCTTTCCCCCCACCCTGACCGAAGGGAGGTAGAGTATATAGTCAGTGGGTTTAGGGATGGGTTTCGCATTCCAACGGGTGAGGTTTACCCCCACAAGGCCGTGCACAACTTAAAGATAGCGGTCGGCATGGAATCAGTGGTCAATCAGAAATTGGAGAATGAGCGAGTCGAGGGCAGGATAGCTGGTCCTTTTACTTCCTCCCCATTTCCCGATCTGGTAGTTTCCCCGCTTGGGGTAGTCCCAAAAAAGGCCCCGGGGGAATTACGTCTCATACATCACTTGTCATACCCACGAGGCAGGTCAGTTAATGATGCCATCCCTAAGGACCTGTCCACTGTGCGCTATACATCATTCAATGCAGCTGTGGATCTAGTGAGACGCCACGGCCCCGGGACCCTCTTAGCAAAGTGTACCATGAAGTCCGCTTTTCGTTTGTTACCGGTCCATCCAGACAGCTTCCACCTGCTAGGGTTTACATTCCAAGGGCAATTTTATTTCAATAATGCCATGCCAAGGGATGCGCAATTTCCTGTTTGGCTTTTGAGCATTTTAGTACGCTTATAGAGTGGTTGATTCAGCGGCACACCGATGAGGGGGACGTCACCAAATACTTGGACGATTTCCTCTTCATGGGTGCTGCTGGAACCGATGAATGCCAGAAGCTAATGGAGTTCTTTCAGGAAATGGCTGACAGTTTGGGCATCCCTTTGGCACCTGAGAAGTCGGTGGGCCCTGCCACTTCCCTCAGTATTTGGGCATGGAGCTTGATACAATCGAAGGGGTATCCCGGCTTCCTCGGGACAAATTGAGCAAACTGTGATCAAAAATCGTGGAGTGCAGATTGTCCCATAAGGTTACAGTTCAACAGCTCCATTCTTTAGTTGGTAGTCTAAATTTTGCGTGTAGGGTGGTGGCCCCCGGCAGAGCCTTCTGTCATGACTATATGCCAAACTGGACAGTTTGCCGCAGCCACATTACTATATACGTGTCACCCGGGACATGAGGGATGATTTAGATATCTGGTCTTCTTTCTTGGCTGATTACAATGGGATTAGTCTGTGGCGGGATAAGCTATTAGTGGAAGCTGAACTGCAAGTCCACTCAGATGCAGCAGGTGGAATGGGTTTCGGTTTAATATTCAGGGACTGGTGGTGTGGGGCCCCTTGGCCCAATGAATGGATTGAGGAGGGCTTGACAAAAGACCTAACATTCCTTGAGCTTTTCCCGATAGTCTTAGCTGTACACCTCTGGTCTGACGAATTTGCCAACCACACAGTTCGTTTCTGCTGTGACAACCAGACCATGGTCCATATACTCAATGCCCAATCGTCACGCTCGCACAGAGCCATGGGGTTAGTCAGGGCCTTTGTGTTAGCCTGTCTTCGCAACAACATAGTATTAAAAGCGTGGCATGTCCCTGGGGTTAACAACGGAGTGGCTGATGCCATAACTTGCTTCCAGATGGGGCGGTTTTGCTCACTCACATCTGGAGCCAGACAGGACCTGAAGCCTTTACCCCCATTGGCGTCGAACCTTGGATCGTAGACCTCTATAACACCGTGCAGGGATCATTGGCCCCATGGACCAGGACGGCCTATCAAAGGGCGTTCAACGAATTCCAGGGCTACCGAATGTCCCAGGGTTGGCACACGGGTTTTCCCATCCTCGAATCACAGATTCTTATGTTTATGCAAGATAGCAGCCAAAGGGACCCTGCAGCTAGCACCATTAGCGGGAAGCTTGCGGCGGTGTCTTTTATGAGCCGGTCGGCTGGCTACCCCTCTCCAGATCACAATTTTTTTGCCCGAAGGTTGTTGGAGGCATGGGCCAGAGAGCAGGGTACACCACAAGACAGTAGGCCGCCCATTACAACACAGCTCCTCGTGAGCATGTGTGGGATTCTCCCCCGCATTTGCTCATCAGAAGGGGAAGTTATACTATTACCAGTTGCCTTCACAGTGACCTTTTTTGGAGCATTTAGGGTTACTGAACTGATCGCCAGTTCTGCTAGGGATGGGACTGCCCGTGCGCTAGCAATAGAGGATGTAACCATCGAAGAACAAGGTGTGGCACTGCGCTTGTGCCACTCGAAGACCGACCAGAGGGGTAGGGGAGTCACAGTGCGATTGGCACGGGCTGGGCCGATTGATCTATACCTGGTACGGGCTTTACTGCAGTATTTGTCTATTAGGCCTACACTTCCTGGTGGGTTGTTCCATCATGCAGATGGCACCCCCCCTAACCAGGTACCAACTGATGTCTGTTATGCGGGCATCCTTGGAAGCCTTGGGTCTCCCAGCAGGGCTGTTTGGCACTCATTCATTCTGGATTGGGGCAGCCACCTTTGCCGCAAATGCGGGCATCGGGGAGCGGGGTGTTCAGTTGATAGGCCGGTGGCAGAGCCGGGCATATAGGGCATACCTCTGGATGCCCCTGTCCCTGCAGCAAGAGTAACCATCTCTGTCTCCTTAGGTACGTGGCGTCATCCAAAGTGCAGAATCTGGATCGTTGGGCATATCCTCCTTCGATGGGCCAGAAAGGCGGCAGAAAAATCACATTGGGGGACACAACTGGGCTTATCAGCTTACGCACACATCAGGTGGATGGGTCATGGTGGTATGCGTTGGCATCAGTTGATTCCCACCCTGAGTAGAGAGCAAAGGGTCAGGCCTGACATACTAGTGATTCACCTCAGGAAAAATGACTTAGGTGAAGTAAAAGGGGTCCAAATGTTGAAGGACATCAGAAACGACATTTGGTCGATCAAGTTCATGTTTCCCGGAGTGATGACGAGAGAATATCTTGGGGCGCAGTTATACCACCATGTAAAATTGACAGGACCAGGAGAACAGTGAACAGGGAGATAGGTAGATGGCTGAAAGAGGTGGGTGGGTCGACGATCCCCCATAGAGCAATCATGCATATGAAGACCGAATTATATAGCATAGATGGAGTACACTTGTCTCCCATAGGAAACGAGCAGTACCTGGCAGCCCTAAAAGAGAAATTGCGGGAAGTTCTAGTTAAAGATTATTTCGGTGGGGGGTTCGCGTCTGTCCAGTAGGCTGGCAGCCCCTAAATGGCAGGGGTCCAGCACCTGAGTTAGGTAGATTAGAAGACTAATTGGGGCATCTCCTTAACAGATGAGGGAGTGATCCCAGCTACAATCACAGGGTATGGCAAGCAGCGGAGTCAAACCCTTGGGAGAGGTGATCGCGAGAACAGTAGGGACATGTACGGTCCTCGACTTGAGGGCACTATCCTCCTTCCTCTGGCCCACATGGGCCATGGTCCCCCTCTCCATGACTGCGGTAGCGGGAGGGGGAGACGTTTAGAAGAGTTATGAGGGATTGGTACCCGATGGGATATCGGGCTAATCCCTGAATTTATTTATTTTATTTATTTATTTTACAGATTTATATCCCGCCCCCTCCTGCAATGCAGCTCAGGGCGGCTAACAACAATAATAAAATATTTAAAAATTCACTTTAAAATATAAATATAAAAAACATCATCTAAAACACATCATATAAACAGGGCTAGAAAAACAAATAAATAAATGGGCGGGGGATTAAAATCACCCCCCCACCCTCCCTCCCTCCCGAAGGCCTGGGCAAACAGCCAGGTCTTACAGTTCCGCCGAAATGTCAAAAGGCTTGGGGCCAGGCGAGCTTCCTCCGGAAGGGAGTTCCACAGCCGCGGCCCTACCACCGAGAATGCTCGCTCCATCGTGGCCCCCCGCTTAACACGGGGGACCTCCAGGAGGGCACCCCCGGCAGACCGCAGGAGCCGTTCCGGGGCGCGAAAGGCGAGGCGGTCCCTAAGGTATGAGGGGCCAAGACCGTATAGGGCTTTGTAGATCATCACTAGGACCTTGAACTTGGCCCGGTACACTATCGGCAGCCAGTGCAGAGCTCGGAGCACCGGTGTAATGTGCTCCCGGCGACCTGTCCCCGTCAGAAGATGAGCCGCCGCATTCTGCACCAGCTGCAGCCTCCAGGCCAAGAACAATTATGTTCATGTGTTTTGATTATGGGTGCTGGACCCAATTCACTTGAGCGAATTGTCCCCACCATCATAATTCAGATACCTAATCTATTATTAATAAAGAGTGCGGCCATTTGAATTCCAACTTACTGTGTCGTGTCTCACTTGAGGGGGGTGCGTCGACAAACAGCAGGTGTGTTCAGGCACCGGCAGAAGCAGATTCTTCCAGCCAGATAGTCACACCCCCTCTGATGGAATGGTGGCCATGCCTCCAGCAGCAGCAGTAGGGAAGGGGGCAAAGCCCGTGGAAGGGGTTCCTTACCCCTTGGGCGTGCCACACTGGTACTGGGGACACCCCATCAGGGTACCCCACATGGCAAGATGATCTGCCGTACCACCGCAGACTTACTCCTGCTCAGTGCAGGAGTAAGCCCCGTGCAGCCATGCAGCAACAACCACCAGCCACTTGGAGAGACAGGAGACACTGCAAGCTGGCCCTGCCAGCCCCCAAACCGGGCTCACAGCATTCACCATACATTGCAGGAGCCCTGGACAGTTCCCCCCGGTGCACCTGGCTCCCATCCCAGCACTGTGGCACATTGAGAGGTATGGGAGGGGAAGGGTCCCCTGGGGGACTGTCCAGGGATCCCGTGAGGTATGGTGAGTGCTGTGGGGCGTGTGGGCCTGGTTCAGGAGATGGCTGGGCCAGCGTGCATCAGCTTCTGGGGTAAGGGCACCTCTTCTTGACCCCTTTGCCCCTGCTCCTCCTGTTGCCCCATCCCTCCATCCGGCCCCTGCATGGCACAGTGACCATCATCATCATCATCATCATCAACTTTTATTTATATCCCGCTTTCTCTTGCCTATGGTGACTCGAGACGGCTAACAACAAAAGTAGAAGACATCCGGAAAACAATAACAATTATAAATTCAACACAAACACCACAACTGCAAGGACCCCTCAATTAATGCAATAACATACCATTTCATAACATACCATTTCACCAGAGCAGGATGACTCGCTGAGGCCCCCAGCACCACAGGGATATCCACCGACATGGTTTTCCCCTGCGCAGGCAGATAGCAGGATCACACTCTTAAATTTTATTATAACTCCAGTATTTGGGAGCTGCAATAAAATGCAAATTTGAGAGACAGTCTTGCAAACATTTTACATGCCTAACCGCCTTTGATTGCACTGCCCCATTGTCTACAATGGGATTGCTGAGAAAAATGAACAGTTATTCACTTGCATAAATATTTGCAAGATCCAAGATAAGATTTACATACTACAGCATAGTTAAAATATCATACCTATCAAAAAGAGAAAATCCTAAGTGGTATCCAGTAATGTAAGTACCTGGAGAATTTTTAAAAAAAATCAAAATTATAAGAGAAGGACAATTAGGTGATGTATTAGTGTGTCATTGTTGTGATGTGACAATAAGAATTCTCCATATCAGAGAGCAAAGTTCCAAAACATTTCATTTATTTATTATGGTAGTGGTCTTCTTTTTTGTCTAATAATAGCTCAGTGTGAGGTTCTCAAGTCTCAGGCAAAAAGTATGAAATAATATTCCTGTTGGATTATTATTTTATTACCACCAGGAACGGCACAAGGATTTTTGCCACACTAGGCAGCCCCAGCTCCCCCAGCCTCTCCCACCCCCCATTCAGTCACAGGGCTTACTGGTGGCAGGGGTGGCTGCAGTTTTTGCCACACCATTCGACTTCCTACCATAGGCGGCTGCCTGTGCCGCTTCTATGGTAGCGCCAACCTGATTGCCACCTATCCACCACACTTCAGTCTTCATTTTTTCTAATAAAGCAAGATACTGAATATTTATTGAATTTATTTATGTATTTATTCGTATTTATATGCCACCTTCCAACAAGGGTTCAGGGCAGTTTACAATCATAAAAACAAAATAAAATCAATTAAAATCAACAAAACAGCAATAACCCCACCCCCACCCAATCCACCCCATCATTCAGTCCCTGCTGCTAAAGGCCAGACGGAACAGAATGGTCTTACATTGCATCCGGAAGGCAACCAAGATTGAATGCAGGTGAAACCCCTAGGAGAGGGATTTCAATAGCAAAGGTGCGACGGCCAAGAATGCCTTTTCATAGTTGAGACCCAGCGAAAAACTGGAGTCTCCAGGAAGGCTACCCCAGCTTATCACAGAGGCTGTGATGGGACACGGGGAGCCAGGCAATCCCTTAGATAGATAGGACCTAGGCCATTTAGGGCTTTAAAGCACTTTGAATTGGCCTGGAAGACTATTGGCAGTCAGTGCCACAAATGGAGCACCGGTGTTTTGTGCTCGCAATGATGTGTCCCCGTAAGGAGACGAGCTACCAGCTGCAGCCTCTGAACCAGCACCAAGGACTGTCACTGCCCCACGTACAACGCTTTGCAGTAGTCTAGCCTCAAGGTGATGAAAACATGAATAAAAGTGGCAAAATCCAAGTCCAAAAGAAAAGGCCGCAGCCTCCTCACCAGATGGAGTTGGTGAAAAACGCTCCTGGTCACCACTGTGAGCTGGCAATCCAGGCACAGCAAAGGATCCAGAAGCACTCCGAGGCTGTGAACCCGATCAATCAGAGGAGGCGGAGGCCAGATGCCATCAATAAGAGGAGTCTAAATCTGCTCCATAGCACAAAACCAGCCAACTATAATCACCTCAGTCTTGTCAGGATTCAGCTTCAGTTGACTCACTCTCATCCAGTCCCCCACCACAGCCAGGCAACAGGTAAGCACTGAGACTGCTGGACCGGGGTAGGATGAAAAAGAGAGGTAGATCTGGGTGTCATCAGCATACTGATGGCACCTAACCCCAGACCTCCGAATGACCTTGCCCAGTGGCTGCATATACACGTTGAACAAGAAGGGGCACAGAATGGAACCCTGCAGAACCCCACAAGGGAGATCCCAGGAGATGATGAGCAATTGTCCAGCACCACCCGCTGAGACCTCCTGGCCAAGAAAGAGTGGAACCGCTCAAGAGTAGTTCTACTTACTTTAGCCAGGTCCTGCATGAGGTGACAATATTCCAGAATGCGGACTGAGGCTGGCCAGATGACAGTTGAGAACTTAGGAGAACCACAGCCCCATTGACCTCAAAGTACTGTGGCTTGTGTCCTTCGAAACCAGCAAGTACTTCAACTAACAAGTACTTCAGGTAGCTTTCACACAGGCAAAATATATCTGAGATACCTGGATATACTCAGTTAATCAGTACTTTTAGAATGTAAGGTCTTCGAGACATGGACAACATTTATATTGTATCTTTGTACAAGATCAGACATAATTGCTTAAATAGCATGTTAATAAACATGGACAGCTGAGCAATAGTTGTGCAAGAACACCTTGTTTTTTATTGCAATAGGCCTATTTTAGATTTTGGGAGCTGCCTCTGGGATGCCGTCCAGCCTGGGTGCCTGTCCAGCCTAGGTGCCTGCCCGGCGGCTATGGTGGTAGTGGAGTAGGTGCTCTCCTGTTGGGGGGATGCATCTTGGTGAGCTGTTATCTGGCTGTACCCCAGTTAGTGCTTTAGGGTGTTCCTTGCTCTCCCCCTCCTCCCAGGGTTCCTGCTGTTTTACCTAACTGCCTCGGAGGCCCTTCTCAGCTGTGTCCCCAGTGGTGCTGTACTCCAGGATGTGGGTGCTCTCCTGTTGGGGAGGTGGTGGAGCTGTCAGCAGTCTGCCTGGCAGTACCCCAGTGTCTGCTCGGGGCTGGTGTGTGTCCTCCCCTGTCTGGCTGGGGTTCCTTTGTCTTACCTCGCTTTCAGAGGTGCTCTCCTCCCTGGCTCCCATTGCTGGGGCGGCTGGTGGGGGTGCTGCCAGTATTGCATTGCGGCCTCTCCCCTGTTTTGGGATGGTAGACCTGTCAGTTGGCATCCTAACCCCTCCTCCCCAGTGTTGGTTGCCTGGGCCCCCATCCCCTGGGTGGCGTGGGGTCTCACAGATTACCTTCCCCCTTCCAGCGTGTTGCATGGCACTGGCTCCCTTCGTCTTGTCCATAGTCTTTCTGCCAGACATGTTGGGAGCCAGTGCACCCATGTCCTCACTCATTTCTCCTTTAAGGGCTCCCGGCTGGGCATTCAGCATCTCCTGAGGGGTGGGGGTGTCTGCTTGTGAGTTCTTCCTGTGCCTCTCTAAATGTCTTGTCATGGTTTTGGAGGACCCTTCCCTTGGGTGGGTGTGCTTACCTGTTCGCATGGATGGATGGGTGTTCAACATCCATCTCCATCCTGGCTCCTTCCCAGATGCTCCATGGGTGTAGATGGGTGGGATGCAGGAGCATGCACACTCACCTATCCCCGTTTACACAGGCGCTCACCCACCCATCAGATGGGTGGAGATGGTTGGGTGGTGTCCATGGCCCTTTTCACACAGACACTCTAACACTGATAAAATTGGTGTTACATTTAATTATACATGTTGCAGGGCACCCATAGAGCATACCTGCAGCCCTGCAACGTATAATAAAATGAAACACCCATTCTATCAGTGTTAGAGTGCCTGTGTGAAAAGGGTCCATGTGAAAACGACCATAGTAGTGCACGCTTTGAAAAAATGCAGGAGAAAAATTCTCTTAGAACATTTCTAGTAGGATGAACTGAATATCATATGTTAAAGCAAACAATAATTAATTTGCTCTGCTTTGCGGTAAATCATTAGGGAGTGTTTGCTGTGTTTGATTTGCCAAAGTTTTGCTCTTCTACAAATCAAATTAGTAATCATACATACGGTTAGGCAAAATTCTATGGAAACTTTCAATCATGGGCAGTTAGGCAGAGATGCCCTCAGCTTTTTGTTGCTGTTGGGGGTCTGAGACTTGCTAACAAGATGCAATCACAAGATAAGAGAGCACCTAAGGGTTCGGATGTAACAAAAGTTAGAATTCTGAATTCTGTGGAGCTCATTCAGCATCCAAACAGTGTGCTTTGTGAGTATATTTGGATCTCCTCCATGTAATTTTATTCCTTTGATTGTTTCTCGTTATGCAGCTGTACTAAACTATTACGGACATAGAAATCTTTTTCTTTGATGTGGATTAGAGAGCAACCACGCTGACATATAAGCACTAAAATTGTAGCAAAAGCTTTGCTCTTCAGGGAACTTATCTTTCCTTGGGGCTAAACCTGGAAACCATTATTCACCCGAGTATTCCTTAAATATGTTAGGCTCGCTATAAACTTAAGCTGTAGGAACTGGTCTTGGGTTTGCAAAGCCAGCAAGCATATATTTATTTATTTATTTCACGATATTTTATCCCGCGCCCTCCTGAACCATAGCAGCTCAGGGCGGCGCACAGCAATCATTCAAAATAAAACCAATGATAAAAATACCAAAAAAAAATTTTTAAAACCATAAAATACGAAAAGAGTGTAAAGCAATCATCCCTCCTCCCTGTCTCCCACCCCAAAGGCCTGGCAGAATAGCCAGGTCTTACACTGTCTCTGAAAGGAGAGGAGGTCAGGGCCAAGCGGGCCTCTGTTGGGAGGGAATTCCACAGCCTAGGTGCAGCCACAGAGAATGCCCTCTCCATCATTGCCACCCAGGAAACCCAGGGGACCTCGAGCCAGGCATCTCCGGCTGACCGCAAGGGTCGTACCATGGCCTGGGGTATGAGACGATCCCGCAGGTAGGCGGTGCCCAGACTGTTTAGGGCTTTAAAGGTCATTGCCAATAACTTGAATCGAGCCTGGAAGACAATAGGCAGGCAGTGCAGAGAACAGAGCACTGGTGAAATGTGCTCGTGATGACCTGTCCTCGTTAGAAGACAGACTGCCACATTCTGCACCAGCTGCAGTCTCCAAACTGTCACCGGGGCAGCCCCATGTAGAGTGCATTACAGTAGTCCAATCTTGAGGTGATGAAAGCATGGATGATGGTGGCCAGGTCAAAGTCTGAAACATATGGCCGTAACCGACATACAAGATGTAATTGGCAAAAGGTGCTCCCTGCCACAGCCGCCACCTGGGAGTCCAGGTGAAGCTGTGAGCCAAGAAGCACTCCTAGACTACGAACCTGTGTAGCTAAAGGGGGGAAGATCCTGTCAATGACAGGAGCCACCACACCCTCAGTCTCCCCATTTAATGTTAGGAAACTTCACAATTGTCTGTTGGTATGTTAATGTCTTCATAAAGGCTATGTTCAAAAATGCAGTCTTTGAGAATGCACAGGTGAGCAAATGTTCCAGGTGCAATACACATTTGTATTGTCTGAAAAGAAAATATACAGCAAGCTAAACGACAACATGGAAAAATTCCCATTTCTCACACTATCCAATTATGCAACGCAAATTACAAAACTTCAGCTATCAGTTTGACAGGAAACTTAGGTCACACCCAAATAATGGCACAATCCTATTAGTCTATATTATAGAGCCACGGGAGCAGTTCTATAGTTAAAGTGGCTTGCACTCTCTGTTAAAATAACAAACATTCTACTTGTTATAAGATGATTTATCCTATCACTGAAATTTTGTAGGGAGGATTGGAAGGGTGAGAGGAAGAAGCTGTTCAGACAGTTCAGCTGAGAAAAAGATGAGTTATAGGACTTTGAATATTGGAGGCAGAACTGTTTTTTCTCCCTTTTGTGACCTTCTCTGTAGACACACAAACGTTTTTTTTAAGCTATCTGTGTCAAAGTGTAGAGGTGTCAAAAATTCATGTGCACTCTAATGTGTTCCTCAGTTTAGATATTAAAAATATGACATGCAGTTTTTAGGTTACGATGTTTTGAAGTTCCCATGTTAACCAGTGGAGAAAGTGAGATTTTAAAGTTATGTCACATACATACATTTTACATACATGCTGTTATATAGAAGAGAATGGATACATGTAGAGAGGTTATTATGCATAGATGCTACAAGTATATGCTGTGACTGGACAGCTGCAACTTTCTGCATGTACAATCAGCTTGTGAAGTTTTAACAACAAGAAGAAGTTTTCACAACATGCATAGAGGTGTTCTTGGTGGCTGCCTCACAATTATGAAACTCCCTTCCCTTGGAGATCTGCCTAAGTCCGAACTTGCTTGTCTTTCTGAAGAGATGTAAGACCGTTTTGTTTGAACAAGCCTCTGACAGGTAGGCTTAGGTGGGGTTGGGTGGAGGGGTTAAGGTAAAACTTGGTGGGGGGAAGGCTAGGGATTCTTTAGCTGTTTTATATGTTTTTATATTTTGTAAGCCACCCTGAGCCTATTTGGGAAGGGTGGGGTAAAAATTGGAATAAATATATGCTACATACGGATATGTATTCTCTTGTCTTCTCTGTGAGAGGGTAGAGGGACACATACATAAAACATCTGCATTTTTGTTGTAGGTACAATACCTGTCCATCCTGACATAACTTAAAAGACTCATGGAGGTAAATTAACTACTTAAACATGCAGATGTTTTTTGCACATGTCCCTCTACTGACAAGCAGCACAAGGATAATTGCTGGTCCCCATTCCCCCATGAAGCTTAGAAGTGAGTGGATTGGGGAGGGAGAGCTGCCTCCTTGATCTTGCCACTCCTAGGTGGCCCCACTCTGATTCAGTTACTGCTACCAAGTTTCATGGGTGATCAGGAGTGGTGCATGGGAGAAGAAAGGATTGCCAGAATGGCAAGTTCAATGAGGCTTCTCCTGCCTCTCCCATATTCCTATCCAGCTACACAGTTTGGTGGCAGCTGGATGGGGAGGGAGCCATGTCCTTGAACTTGCTGATGTACATGGCCTGCTGATGTAAGGAGATGGCATGGAGACTTAGACTGCGTTCCCACCTGTGACGGCAGTGGCAGCAGTGGGAGGGGCGAGGGAAGACGCGGCAGCACAGAGGATATTGAGACTCCTCTTATTGATGACATCTGTCGCAGCATCTCTCGCGCATGTCAGGGCACAAAATTCAGCCCTGACATGCATGAGAGAAGCCGTGGCAGATCCCCGGTCTCACCAGCTCTTTTCCCGTTGGCTGGTTCCTCTGCGCTGCTGTGTTTTCCCTTGCCCCTCCCGCTGCCGCCACTGCTGCCGCAAGTGGAAACGCAGCCTCAGAGGTGGTATACAGTGGCTGGATGAGGGGACAGGCACTCTCTTGAACTTTCTGACAAAGGTGACCTCATCCACCTGCACCCATCCATCCCCATCCAGACACTGGAGCTCTGAATTGGTCTATGAGAGGCTGGGATAATTATTTTAATATTTTTAAAAAAGAAAAGAAGTCATAACCTTTACCCATTACAAGGAATAGATTTGAATTGTTGATCTACCCACAACCTTTAAAATACATATAAAATACATTCTCTACTTCCCAGTTCCTCCAGCAACACATTTGTGCCAGTACCACTGCTGAAAGTGTAACTTAGGCCACTTTTACATGGATGCCACCCACCCACGAACACCCGGAAATACCCATCATATGGGTCGGAGAGTGTCCGTGTAAATGTCCACGAGTGGGTGGGGGCGTGTGCCCGACCCACCCGCCAATACCCGCCAACACCCACAGAGCAGCTGTGAGGAAGCCAGCACTCTCCGGGGGTGGAGATGGGTGGAGATGGGTGTTCAACACCCGAGCATCTGTATAAAAGTGAAAACATCCACACCCATGTGGACCAGACCGGCAGAGCCCCACTGCGCCGGCACCACAGGGCACGCACGCACCACCACGCAGACACGCCTACAGAGGGGGGACGCCGGATGTCCGGCCCAGAGCCCGTAAAGGAGGGAGGAACCACAGCACACGCGTGTGGGCTCCCACGATGGCGACCAGAAAGGCCAACAAGAAGACCAAGGGAGACGACGCTGGCCCATGCGCAGGAAGGGGCCGGGTGAGCACGGGGACCCAGGAGTGCCTGGGGGGCAGAGCCCTGACAAGTCGGTGCAGGGGGGGCGCCCCATGCAGAAGGCACAAGGGGGGGCTCAAGGCCACCGATATGGGGGCGACTGGGCCGGGAGGCTCAAGGGGCATCCTGGTGGGGGGGAAAGGGAGGGACATGCCAGGCTGTAACACAGTGCATGTGTCCCGGCACAGGGCAGAGGGGCTTCACTGATGGCCCCCCCGGTCGAGGACCCCCAGCCCAGGACATCCTGGGGGCATGGAGCAGCAACGAGAGTGAGGTGAGCGTGAGGGAACCACTACCTCCCACAGGGATGGGAGGGCTGCATCCCAGGCCAGGCACCATGGGCCAGGGAACACAGGGCAGGGGGCAGCCACACAACCCGGTCCCCCGTCCCCGCAGGACAGCTCACAGACAATGGAGAACCGCACTACTGGGACGACAGCTGAGGAGGGCCCCCCCAGACAGCCAGATGAGCAGGGGGGAACCCCAGGGGGGAGGGGGGCAGGCCCCTTGGGGGCATGGAGGGGGGCAGCAGGACCCGGAGTAACCCCTAATGCCCTACCCCCAACAGGACACAACCATCACCACAGCTACCACATCCACAGGGTGGGCCCCATGCCACCAAGCTGGTCGGCCTCCACACATGCGGGTCCCAAATGTGGGAGCCTTGGTCAAGGCAGGCGATCAGGGACTTCATACGCATGTGGTGGTCCAAAAGGGTCCAGCACGACCTGGTGCGCAGCTAAAAGACCAGACAGGTCTATGAAACCATCGTCCAGGAGATGCAGTGGCAAGGGTACAATAGGGATGTCACCTAGTGCATGCAGCAGGCAAAGGACTTGAGGTCCAGATATAAACATATCAAAGACAACAGTCTCAAGTCTGGCCGGGCCATGCATACATCCGAGTTCCAGGAGGATCTGGACAAGTTCCTCTGCATGGACGGGGACATTGTGGCCTCCCGCACACACGGCAGCGTCTTCACCAGGAGCAGGCACAGAGCCACCACGCAACCCCCCCTGACAGACACCACAGAGCAGGGGGGGAGGTGCCTCTGGCGAGGCCAGCTAGGAAGTGGGAGGGAACAACCCCGTCCCACAGGGGGAGGAGATGCCCCGAGGATCTGAGTGCCAGACCACCACACTCAGCGTGCGCCCCCAACACCCACAGACCTACCGGCCACAGGGACAGGGGGTGCGTGCAGAACAAGCGGAGACCCAGGACAGCCCCCAGGAAGTGGAGGAACTGAATCCAGGTATGATCGCCCCAGCGGGGCCAGGGGGTGGGGTGGGGAACGGCCTGGACGGAGGCGCAGTGTCCAGGGCTGGGAGCTGGCAAACACTAATGGAACCCTTTCCCATTGCAGCACAAGGCAACCTGGAGTTGCACAAGGTGGAGGAGGAGGATGAGGTGGGCCCGGCAGCTCCACCACCACCAGGTGGGTGACCCTCCATGGCGGGGCACACTGGCCAGGGGGCCACATGGGGGCTGGAGGTACAGAGGGGGCACCAGCAGGCGTGCAACCACAACCAGCCATGCCAACAGGGGTGGAGGTGTGTGGGGCATGCCGGAGGGGCTGTTGGGCCCACAGCAGACCGCACGGCACACCTGACCGTCACGGCCCCCACTCATGGCAGTCAGCTGCTGGGGGGCCATCCCACAAGAGGACAGGGTAGGGGGACCCCACAGGGGAGGGCTGAGGGCAGCTGCCACACTATGGGGGGCGCCCCACCAGGCACCCCGGGCCATGTGGTAGCGGGCAGTGGGCACACAGGCTGCAAGCATTAATGTGGTGTCCGTTCACAGACCAGGCGCCCACTCGCACGAGGTGTGCAGCTGCTGGCAGCATAGAGCGGAACCGGGAGATGTGGGCCAGGAACTGGCGCCAGAGGGAGGACCTCGGCAGAAGCTGCTGGGGGAATCTCAATGGTTAGGTGTGGTGCACTCCTGGGAGCTTGCTCTCACAAGAGAGCTCATCAGAGGGGAGGGGAAAGGGTACCGGGAGATCCTCGCTGCCATGATGGCCAAGTTCCACACTGAGCACCTCTAGGGCAGGCGCGAGGCTGTCACCCTCCAACACGAGCAGCCACGTGCCTGTGATGGGCTGGAGGGTCAGGCCACATGGCTCATGAACCTCATGGGGGAGGCCATGGAGGCAGTCTATTGTGACCCCCAGTGTGACAGGCCCTGCCATGTCGCGGAAGTAGGGTCAGCGGCCGACCAACACCATGGCAGCTTCCCACTGGTGCAGGCACCCCTCCGCACCTCAGCCACCTGTAGTTCCCCCAGCAGCAACCCTACCCAGGCCTGGTCGATGGGGTCCCCCTCCCCCACATAGGGCAACTGGACCCACTTGTGGGGATGCCCTTCCAGCCTGACCCCCCATGGTCCCGCTCCTGCTGTCACCCTGACCCCTCCACTGGGAGGCGACACCCCCATCCCAGAACTGTGCACCCCAGGACAACCAACCGCACATAGTGGTCACCCCACCCCCTCCGGTAAGGCCACAGCACCCCAGGCTCCTGGGTGTGGGGGGCGCAACACCAGGGGGGGCACACTGGGAAGCAGGGGACCTGCGCAAGGCAAGACCCTGGTAGGGAACACAGTATAGAACCCACTCCGAGCACACGCACTACATGAGATGGGGAGCAACAGCTATTGGCTGAAGCAAGTATACCAGCTCTGTGATGCTGTACTGGAATGGGCATGGGTCATAATACAATGGGTGGGCCATCCAGGGACTCGCACCAACAGGGATCACCCTAAAGCACATGTTATGCTTGTGTGGGGAGTAGGGGGCTCCCTGGATGACCATGGGGCACCCAGTGGCCTGGGCCCTGACACGGGAAAGAGATAAGTGCACATGAAGATCACTTACCCCATTCTCCACCCAGGGACCATCAGCGGAGACCGGTGTGGAGCGGCCAGTGGATGACAGGGAGGCCAGGCTGGTCTGCTGGCAAGTGCTGCAGTCAGCTGCAGCTAGGGCATGCCAGCCTGTGAGCCCCGGTGGTGTGGCAAGAGGAGGAGAGGGTGCCCCAGACATTAACCCCCCCTTCCATTGTACAGTTCCCCCTCCAATTAATATGTTGTATCTATACATTGCTGTTGCTTCCTCTGTCCCGGGACATGTGGCTGGGTGGGGGGGTGTGGGTTGAAGGGGGGCACCGGCAGGGTGGGGGCAATGTACAGTGCCTTCCCAGTCGACGTGGCCGGGGGCCAGCCCAGTGAGGCCTCATGCAGTTGAGGTGGCTGGAACAGGTGTACACTAAAGCTGCACAGGCGAGCTGGCGACTGTCAGCAGGCAGGGCATTGTGGGGCCCGAGCACCCCGCGGTCAACAGCGAACAGAGGGTGAACGCACCCAGGCAACCTACGGGACCCATTCCCGGGACCCCCTAGTCCACATATGTAACAGAGGCAGGGACTCCCCACCCCCTGGATCAGCATCAGGAGCCAGGCGCGCACTCGCTCACTGCTGCTGGGGTCAGGGATCCCTGCACTCTAAGCGGGACAGAGACTAGTGCACAAGGAGGGACAACAGACAGGGCAGCACTCAGAGTTGAGCTTTGAGGGAGGGATCTTTGTTATCCCTCCTTGTGCACTAGTCGCTGTCTCTGTCCCACTTAGAGTGCAGGGATTCCCCAGCAGCAGTGAGCGAGCGTCTGACTCCTGATGCTGATCCAGGGGATGGAGGGGGAGGGGAAGAGTCCCTGCTCTTCTGTGAATTCTCTTGTGCGTTAGGGTGCCAAGTACAAATTCTTCCCCTTTTGTGGGATGGCTCTCTGCCTCATTGTAGCTGCTCTGCACCCCTATTTCTCTCTATGGGGCAATCACAAAGGGAAGAGGGAGGATCTGTCCATCCTGCTAACAGAGACAGCACTGAAAAACCAACCCTCCCCCAGCTGAATGGACCCCAAGAGCAGGCTGCCCCCTGCCTGCTGCCCCCCTCCCAGGCTGTAGATCCAACTTGCATGGAGTGTCATTTTGTTAGAAAATTCCCCTGCCACCTCTTTCTAGGCTTGGTACTCTCCTATTTGTGAGAATGGGAGGAGCCACTCAAAGGAGAACAGAAGGTTGCTACCTTGTAAACTAGGTTCTTCGAGTTGGCCCCAACATTCTCACAAGCACCCACACTTCCGACCCCGCATGGAATTTTCTTCCTAATTGCTTAGGGTTGGAAGGAACTGTGTTGGGCTTAGGTACCTTATATAGGGTGGGGGTGTGTGAACGTTACATGTTTTTTTTTTTAAGCTAATGAGCTTGGTATATGCCGGTAAGAGTGCGCAAGTGAGAATGGAAGGAGCCCCTCAAAGAAGAACTTTGTTTACAAGGCAGCAATAAATAAAAAATAAATAAAGAATAAAGAAATAAAAATGATATAGTGACTGAACCTGGGGCTCACTTGCTGCCTGTGAGGCTGTCCATGCAAAGGGAGAAATGGGCATTGCTTTTAGTTACTCATTTGTGGGGCTTGGCTGCAGGGGATAGTGGGATTAATAGGCAGCCAGTGCCTTCTTGTTGCTTTAAGGAAAGCCAGGGCTGTGCATAATTTTATTTATTTATTTATTTAGAAATATTTTATCCCGCACCCTCCTGCAGAATAGCGGCTCTGGGTGGGGTACAACAATCATTACACTAAAATCAAACAATAAAAAACGAGCTAAAATTATCCCCTTTCCCTGAGTCTCTTAGAAATGCACAGTGGCAGCAACTCTGATCTCACTTTGGTTGCATCTCCCAATTCCAGTGACTTGGAATTTGGAAAACGCTCTCTTAACACATAGCAAAGAGAGGGACCTTTACCAAAGCTGGGAGGTGCCCGGAGGAAAATGGCAGGTTGGGTTGGGCTCAGGGAAGGGTGTGTAATGGTCTTTCCAAGCACAATAGGGGTACGGATGAGATTGTTCATCTCCCTGGCTGGGTGCCCTCCTGGGCAAGCAGAGACTTGGCAGAGACATTGATGAAAATGATGGAACGCTGACAAAAATGACAGAACACTGAATTTACGTGCACGTGTTTCATAAGAGGTTTTAGTACCAAAGGTTTAATGCACGTACAAGGGTTGACAAGGAGAGGATGGGAGATATGTGATAGGATGTCTTTTGACTCCGGAGATATGCAGCCTCTGGCTGCTCTTGTGCTCACTACTTTGTTGAGTGAGTCACTGCTACCTCGACTGCGTAATGCGTAATGTGTTACCACATCACCATTTATTGAATTACTGTTTATCACCTTACTGCTTTCTTTCTCTGGGTGAACTCACACATAAAACATCTGCATGTTTGTTGTACATGTCCCCCCCCAACTCTAACCCACTAACTCCTAATCTCCTCCCAGAGAAGCCAGGAGTCCTACCTCCCAGCCC
This sequence comes from Sphenodon punctatus, assembly GCA_003113815.1. Taxonomy (NCBI): domain Eukaryota; kingdom Metazoa; phylum Chordata; class Lepidosauria; order Sphenodontia; family Sphenodontidae; genus Sphenodon; species Sphenodon punctatus. The sequence goes on from QEPC01008797.1 coordinate 3,618,454, forward strand.
CCTTGCTCTAATTCACTAGCCTCCACTCCCCTCCCACAGAACCCAGGAGTCCTGGCTCCCAGCCTCCCAGCCTCTCATAGATAATACATACAACCTGTGTATGTAGATAAAAGTATTGCACATAGAGGGTGAACTCACACATAACTCTGCTAACTCTGATGCCCATGGGGCCCCGGAAGCTGTATAACCAGCCCCACATGATGCCCGGATTGCTGTTGCAGCCAGTACAGACTCTGGAGCACCAGTGTAATGTGCTCCAGGTGACTCATCCCTGAAAGAAGCTGAGCTGCCACATTCTGCATCAGCTGCAGCTTCCAAACAGTCATCAAGGGCAGCCCGTAGAGTGCATTGCAGTAATATAGCCTCGAGGCATGGATGACAGTGGCCAGATTTGAATCATAAAGAAAAAGCCGCAGCCTCCTCACCAGATGGAGTTGGTGAAAAATGCTCCAGACCACTGCTGCCACCTGACAATCCAGGCATAGCGAGGGACCCGAAAGCACTCTGAGGCTGCAAACCTGAGTGACCAGAGGAAGCCGGAGCCCATCAATAACAAGTGTCCCAATCCCCTGCAAGTCACAAGACCAGCCAACCATCATCACTTCAGTCTTGTCAGGATTCAGTTTCAATCGGCTCACCCTCATCAAACCACTGACAGCAGCCAGACATCAGGTAAGCACCGAGACTACGGGACCTGGGTCAGAAGAAAAAAAGAGGTAGAACTGAGTGTCATCAGCATATTGATAACACCTCACCCCAAACCTCTGAATGACCTCACCCTGCAGCCTCAGATACACATTGAACTACAAGGGGGACAAAATAGAACCCTGCGGGACACCACAGGGAAGGGCCCAAGGAGATGATGAGCAATTGCCCATCACTACCCACTGGGACTTTCCTGACAGGAAAGAGCAGGAGCGGTCCCACCCCCCGCCAGTTCCAGCAGTTGTGCCAACAACACCTCGTGATCAACTGTATCAAAGGCTGCAAAAAGGTCTAACAAGATCAATAAGGTAGAATTCCTTTTGTCCATCCTTCAGGCACAGGTCATCGACAAAAGACACAAACGCAGTTTCCATGCCATACCCAGGATGAAAACCTGACTAAAACAGGTCCAGGAATCTGATAGGGTCGCGATGAGCCTGGAGCTGTTGGGCAACCACTTGTTCAATAACTTTCCCTAAAAAGGCAAGGGAAGGTTAGAAACAGGCCGGTAGTTGTCCAGCTAAGACAGGCTGATAGGTTGTCCATCAGATGCTCAGCAGCTCTCAGTGTGACTCAGACTGTGATGTCTGACTGCTCACTGTAATGATACAGCAAAGCATTCAATGAGCAGAAGAAGCCAGAAATCATTCTGTACTTAAGTGCTACCAAAAGTGGGGTGGATAACCTCAACCACATAATTAAGGTGTACACCTGCAAACACAAAACCAACAGGTGTCAATGACACTATTCTTCAGCATGGGGTATTTTCAGACGTTACGAGATCACGCTCAACCACAGTGAACCACACTCAACCCCGCGGTGGGGCCAAAGGGCCCTGAACGTCTGTACGGCGCGCGCCAGATGTTCATCACGCTCAATACCCACACGGGGTCAATTTCAACCACGCTTCCCGGGCTAGCCGGGGGAAGGTCCCGGGAAGCGTGGTCAAATGGACCCCCACCGGGAACCAAGGAAAAGTAACGTCTGGACGCCAATCCCCGCGCGGAACCAAAGGAAACGAGCCCCAGCCGGGGACAAGGCATGCAGCGTCGCTGCCAGGCAACCAGCAACAACACAAACACTGGAGGGAGATTTAAAGCGAAATCAGCAGCAAGGAAGCATGGCGGGATGGAGCGAGGAGGGAGGCGGAAGAGAGCAGAGGCAGAGAAAGCGACACTGGCGGGGCAGGAGGCGGAGGAGGTGCAGGCAGGGGCAGCGATGCAGGTGGAGGGGGCAAAGGCAGAGGAGGGGGGCACACGGGTGCACCCGACCAGGGAGGCGGCCCAGGCACAACACCCACAGCTGCTGCCAGGTCGCGACGCCCTGGGGACAGCGGCCAGAACGGGCCTGTAGGAGGCACCCAGGAAAAGTGTAAGGGCAACCAAGGGGAGGGGAACAGGGGGCATGGGAGACCCCCCCTCAGGGGGGGCGGGGTGACCCCAGGGAACCTGGAGGGGGGCAGGTCTGCCCCGCGAGGGGGCCCCACCGGAACCCATTCAACCACTCTCCCCCTCCGCTCCCCCCAGACACGGAAAATGGCCCGGGCGGACGAGCCCCAGGACGAGCCCGGCCCTGCGCGCCCGGAGGCGCACCCGGAGGACAAGGTGGAGGAGGAGCAGGAGCAGGAGGAGCTGGACCAAGAGGAGGAACAGCAGGGGGGGAGCCGGAGGAAGGTCTACCACAGAGGGGGCCTGTGGGGCCTACAGGAGACCCGGGACCTCATCCGGATATGGGGGACCCTCGAGTACCAGCTGGAGCTCGCCATCAACCAGAGGAACGAACATGTCTACTGGGACATTGTGCGCGACATGGAGGCGGCAGGGCATGAGCGCACGGTCGCCCAGTGTCGCTCCAAGGCCAAGGAACTCAAGAGGGTGTACAAGGCCATCCGGGACAACAACAGGCGCTCTGGACACGGGGCCCGCACCGCCCCCTACTACGATGCCCTGAACCGCATCCTTCATATGAAGGGCTCCATTGTTGCCCCACGCCTCGTGGGCAGCGCTGTGGTCCAGGGCAGGGAGCGGGCTGAGGTACCCCCTCCCCTCGCTGCCCACCCGGTAGACATGAGCTCCGGGGTCCCCCTCCCCCAGGAGGACCGCCCAGGAACCGCAGAAACCTCCA
>QEPC01008797.1:3626099-3670648 GCA_003113815.1 Sphenodon punctatus
CCCCCCCTCCGAGACTGGCTCTGTTGCTGTGGGGGCGCCTCTGTGGACTGGGGTGCTGTGGGGGTGGGGGTTGCTGCTGCCTGTGCCTTGCCCCTTGGTGGTGCCCCCCCTCATCCCTCCCGTTGTTCCTCGTGCTGTGTTCTGGGCGCCCCTGCCCCCCCTTCCTGACCGTTCCCTTGTGTGTGTGTGTGTGTGTGTGTGTGTGTGTGTCCCCGGGCATTTGGTCGTGCAGTGTGTCCCGCTGCGGGTCCGCTGTGTGTTTGTGCATGTGCGCGTGTGCTGTGTGTGTCGGCTGTCAGCCTGTTCTCCCTCCTCCCCCCTCCCTTCCCATTTCCCTTGTGTGGGCGTTCCCTTGTGTGCCTTTTGGCTTCGTTTGCCCTCCGTCGGCCATGTCTGTGTCCCGCCCCTGCCCGGTGCCTTGTGGGAGGTTTGCGCCCGGCGGGGGTTCGGCTGCATGTCTGTTGTACTGCCCCGGTCCGCGATGGTTCGGGCCGGTTCCCGGCCGTGGTCCCGTTCCCGGCACGTCTGTTTGGGTCGCTTTTCCACCCCCGCGCGTGGTTGCGCTGTTCACCCCCCCTGGGGGTTCACTGTGGTGAACTTCCCACCCGTAACGTCTGAAATCACCCATGGTGAACATTTGCTGCCATTGCCAGCCTTATTGTTTGGCTCAGCAACCATCCTAGCTGGAGCATCAGATATGCTGGAACAAGAATGCGCTTGTTCCTGTCTGGTCTTGGTAAACAAACACCTCATTGATGCAGACATAAGAACTTAAGAAGAAGAGTGCAGGATGTCCAGCATCTCAGCAGGCCCATCAAAGCAGCTTTGACTGCCCTGGAACCACAAGCTCCAAAATCCCAGCACAGGAGAACCTACCACAGCAAAAAATGGATGCTGTGCATCTTGTAAAAGATCAGATGATCAAAAAAACAGGTAGTGGTGACTGTGAGGCATGTGGTAAATTTGTTGCAAGAGGTACTACACTTCAGTGCTGATGTGTGCTACTTGCATAGATTGAGATTCATTTCATGAACTGAGATTCTCTCATTTTCTTTTGGCACTAACCATTACTCTATTTTCTGAATCCATATCTGTTTCTGTAAGCTTCTTTTGCTTTCCCCTTTCCACCACACCCCTCTCCAGTCTTTTCCCCTCCTTCTGTTCCCATTGTCTATAACATCCCCCACTGTGCTTTGCTTATATTCAGCTCTACTCACACCTTATTTCTAGTGCTTATTCACTCACTACCTTCCTCTTTCTTTTAATGTACCCCACCACCCCCTTCTCGCTCTTCCCCTTTTGTACTGCTTATCTCCCCCTGTTATCACCTTCTGTTACTATGGTTCATTTATCACCCTTCTCTCCCCCACCACCCAGGGGAGACCTGCCTATAGGGACTCTGGGGGCAGTGCCCACCTTGGGCCCCCATGCCCTTTTTTGAGCTACCTCCCTAAAAAAAAAAACACCCAACCCCTTACTCTGGGGACTGCCAATACCAAGAACTGCGGCTGCACTCTCTAACTCAAGTGCAACAGGCAGGATCTGTTAGTCAGTTGCAGGCTGAGTCAGTGAAGCCTGTCTAGCCCTGCTATATTCTAGTGTGCTGGCCAGAGAGTCTATGGAGGGAGGGGGAGCACTTAGGAGCAGTGTGGCTCTCTTCACAGTGACCCACCAAAACATCATACCCTGGGGGCATAGCCACTGCAGAGGCATTGGGTTCCATTGGAACTCTAGCCTGTGTAATTTAACAGTCAGGCAGGGCTCCTTTGAAAGAACCCACCTAGGCACTGTAGAGAAGGGAGGGGAGGGGGAGGAGCAGGAGCCAGGGAGGAGGCCTGCTGTGCTTGTCGGAGACCCAGTACCTCCTTGGCCTCTCAGACAGCTCTTCTGCTTGTCTACTGCTTGTAAGAGTTTGAGGGCACTTGGGGTGGGAAGATCTGAATGGGGGTGTGGGGGCCCTTTATTTCTTGTCTTTTTAAAAAACTTTTGTGGGTTTGAGAGAATTAGAGTTCTGATTTGGCCCGAGGCCCCAGGCTGGAGGGAAGGGGGTTCATCCTCTATTTTGTGAGCTGGATGGACCATGCTGCTCTTTTTGTCTTGTACCAATTTGAGGTTTCCCCCCACCCCTACCCCTGCATGTTGAACTTGAACCTTTTACAAGACTGGAGTTGCAAGGTTGGATCTCTGTTTCTGTCTGGTTGGTGAGTTATTGAGGGAAAAGGGGTTTGCTGTTGGGCAGTCTTATTCCTTGTCTTGAACTTTCATGGATTTGAGAGAATTAGAGTTCTGATTTGGCCAAAGGCCCCATGCTGGAGGGAAGGATGCTGCTCTTTTTGTCTAGTGCAAAGTAGCCAATTTGGGGTGTCCCCCCCGGTATTTTGAATTTGAACATTTTACAAGACAGAGGTTTCAAGGTTTCCTCCTGGATCTCTGTTTCTGTCTGAACTTGGGAACCTGAGAGAGCCTCAGTTAGCCTTGACAACAAGAAACAATTTTGGCAAGAAACAATGGTTGTTTTAACATACACATTTCTCCTGTATGTTTGCTCTTACATCCTGAACTTTGTGTGTCTAAATCACTCACCCAGATCTTAAACATCTGGCTCTTTGAACTTCTGTGTAGAACTTCTCCCAGAACTTGTGTGTGTAAAAGGTTCTCCTGGCAAACTGCTTTGCTCCAGGCAGCTGTGGTCACTTGGTTTCCATGGCAGCCTGTCACGTCTACAGCTGTGGCTACTTTAGGCTGCCTCAGGGCAGTGTGTGTGTAAAAAATGCATCTGGAACGAATGCTGCATTCTTACCTATGGTGGAAGCAGCGGGAGTGGCGAGGGAAGACATGGCAGCACGGAGGAGCTGGCTGATGGGAAAAGAGTTGGTGCGAACAGGGATCTGCTGAGGCTTCTCTCGTGCATGTCAGGACAGGATTTTGCGCCCTGACATGCGCGAGAGAAGCCTCAGCAGATCCCCATTTGCACCAGCTCTTTTCCATCAGCTGGCTCCTCTGCACTGCCGCCACTGCAGGTTGGAATGCAGCCTTACTTGTGGACTTATAAACCCAGAAGATTGAAAAATCCAGAACTTTAAGGTGTGTGTAATAATGCCCAATGTTTTAAGCAACCGAGTTCCGTATGCATGGATTCAAGCAGGCAGTACAAAGCAGTCACAATCCTGCCCCCCTCCCCATCAGATCTGCCCAGGTGTAAACCAAGCATCCTCTGTTTTAAAAAAAAAGTTTTACCAAGAAACCAAACACAATCAAGTAATTTCCGTGCACTTGGGGGCCCAGGCAGGGGCACAAATGTCAACCCATCTGCCCAGGGGTAAGCAGTCAAAGCAAAAACTCTTGTTTAAAACAATAAATTAGTTTTACATGTAGCAGCAACAACTAAACAGAACAGAACCAAGTCTAGTGCACATGAGGGTAGCAGGCCTGGGCATGCATAAGCACAATTATCAAGCTCTCCTCCCCCCTCTCCCACCCCAAACAGGCAGTCAGTCAGTCAAGCTTAAAAAGCAACACAACTTTTAAAAAAGTAAATAATCCGTTTTTCTCCCCACCCCCTTTCCAGTCCAGGCAGCAGACTTGGGCATGCATAGGCACAATTCTCAAGATTTCCCCTCCCCCTAAAAACGTATAAAGCAAGCAAACGTAAAAAGCAACATGACTTTTTAAAAAGTAAACAATCCATTTCTCTGCCCACCCTCCTTCCAATCCCAGGCAGCAGGCCTGGGCATGCATGGGCACAATTCTTAAGACTCTCCACCCCCACAAACAGGCAGGCAGACAAACTTAAAAAGCAACATATCTTTTTTTTTTTAAAAATAATAAAATAATAATATATAATTACTTTCTGTTCAACCCCATCTGCCACCCAGGTGAACCCCCCCCCCCCTGAAAATTGAGCCCAAAGGCCCTCAAAAACTTAAAGTAGTGAGCAATAGGGGCAGGCACCTCATGCACGTGATGAACCTGAATTTAGACCATGCCAGCCGAACCGGCTTACGTGCTGCTAGCACTGCCTCCACCCTTCCCTTTTTCTGGCTCCTCCTCCTCCTCCAGACTCTGTTCCCCCTCCAAGCCAGGGCTAGTGTCAGTGCTGGTCTAGGAGGTAGGTGTTTTTCAAAACCGCCCCTCCCGGCCATTGAAACTCACGAGCAAAGGTTCCTATAGGAACCCCTTGCCTCTGCTGCTGGCCACACCCACTCAGTGATGTGTTGCGTGAGCACTCCGAAGAGTGACCCACCCGGTCACGTTTGTGCAGACCCAGCACATCTTCAGCTCAGGCTCCATCTCTGGCTCCTCCTTGCGACTCCTATGTCCTGTCGTATAACCTCCTCCTGCTCCTCCTCCTATGCTCTGCCCACCCAGTCCCCGCTCAGCTCCTATGTAATGCGTGTGTGTCGGCTAGTGCCGAGCTAGAGCTGACACATGCGCAGAAGCTACAAAGATTGCACAGTGCTTCCGCGCATATGCGAGTGGCTCTGAGGCTGACGAGGGAGCTGTGGCAGATCCCGGAATGTTTTGAGGACCTTTGTGGGCTCAGGTGTGGTGCTGGGGGGGAGGGGGCATGAGCACAAGTGGGTCATTGCCCACAGAGCCTCTGGTGGTAGGCCACCACTGAAACTGGCAATAGAGTGCAGCCATTAAAACTCACTTCTGTGTCCTTATCTCTTTCCGGGATGTGGCGACAAAGTAGAGCAGCTTATTTCTGCACTTGGGCAAAGGCTGCAAGGTAGAAAAACTGGAAGAGAAGGCAGGCTGTGGGTGTTGTCTGGTGAGTTTGGGGAGAGTGGAGGCGAGGGCTCCAGGATCAAGGAAACAGATTCTTCCAGGTGGGATTTTGGAAGGCCTGCCTATTGGGCTGAGTGGTAGGGGTGTACACTAGGGCCCCATGTCATATTTTGTTTTTCGTTATAGTGTTCATTATTAAAATGTGTCGTTTTTGTTAATAATGAAATGTCGCTTTTTGTTATTGCTGTTATCGGTACTGATTTCAAACCAAGATTTTGTTTTTGGTATCGTTATTGGTATTCACACACAATATCTAGTTATATATTATATACTATATATATATATAGTATAGTATTGGAATACACACACAATATCCAGTTATATATTATATACTATATATAATATATAACTAGATATTGTGTGTGTATACCAATACCAATAACGATACCAAAAACAAAATCTTTGTTTGTACACACACACACACACACACACACACACACACACACATATGACATATACAGAATCTAAACTAAACTTAACTTATGTATAATACAAAATATTCCTATCCTAAAACCCTAATATATTTAATAATTTATTTATTTATTTTATTTTATTTTATTTATTTTCATCAACTTATATCCCGTCCCTCCTGCAAACAGCTCGGGGCGGCTAACAAATATAAAAGACTATTATAAAAATATATTAAAACACTCATAAAAACACACCACGAAAACAGGTCAGGATAATATAAAAATACAATAAATACAATATATAAAACAGCCTAGTATCTAAATATCTAATCTCTATAATCAAATCTCTCTATATACAATTAATACGGTCTGGGCCCCTCCCACCTGAGAGACTGCCTCACTCCCCGGGCCCTGAAGCGACCTCTGCAATCTGCTGGGGGTGCCTTCTTGGATGTCCCCTGGGTGAACCGGGGGCCCATGAAGGAGAGGGTGTTCTTGGTGGTCACACCGTGGCTATGGAACTCCCTCCCAGAGGAAGCTCGCCTAGCTCCCAGTCTGTTGGCGTTTCATTGGGCCTGTAAGACCTGGCTGTTTGTCCGGGCCTTTGGGAGTGGGGGAAGGAAGGATGGGGGTGGATGTTTGCCAGTGGTCTTTTACCTCTTTTACTGTTTGTTTTTGACGTTTTAGTAACCCTTTTGTATATTGTGTATTGTTTTAACTTCTTTTTAAATGTGTTGTGAGCTGCCCTGAGCTGCCTTAAGGCTGGAGGGAGCAGGATATAAATGATTAAATAAATAAAATTAAACAAATAATATCTATATAATATATGGACAAAGGGAGACAGATAGGGAAAGGGAAAAGGAAAACTCACAGGTATATCCGCTATATCTATTATCTAATATGTATATCTAAACTATACTAGCAAAAGCGAAAAACGTCACTGAATAAATAATGAAAATGAATTTAATCAAACCATCTCTCTCTATAAATCATACTAAAAAAACCCAGCATTTTAATTATCTCTGTTGGTTCCTGGGTGGATCAGAACATTTTAACAAAATACTGTGCATTTTTGGGCCACTGCTGCTTTGTTGTTTGTCTTTTCTTTGACCTATCTAAACTATACTACCTATCTCTCTCTATATATATGTGTACAGGGGGAGACAGGCAGGGGAAGGAAAAAGGTAAAATGTAAGGGTAAGGAATAAGAATTGGAAAGGTAAGGTGGTAGGGATATATATGGGAGGATTTTTAGTGCAAGCAGCAGTAGATTCTGCAAATGCAGCCTGACGGAGCAATAGCTAATACAGAACCAGAGTCAAGCAGCCCAGCCCTGAAGTATAAAGGGTTACAGTGCCCTCCCCCAGAGCTCCCCTGATCGGTACTGGGAGGCAGGAGGCATTGAGCAATCACAGGGTACCATTCTACTACCTGGGACCTGCTTGCATTGCTCATTGGCCAGTGATTACATCCATCAGGTCCTTCCCCCTCCCATCACAGGCCCAGTTCAAGAGTTCAACATTGTTTCTGGCTCCAAGGTGTCTGTTCCCTCCTCCACTTGCCACATTTCCCTCCAAAAAACACCTACCAGGCTGCTAGGCAATAACGAAATGAAGAATGACTTTTGTTATTGTTATTCATTTTGTTGTTTTTGTCATTTTGTCGTTTTCATTATCGTTATTACAATAATGAAATTTCATTGATATAAAGAAAACAACATGCACACCCCTACGTAGAAGCCTGACCAGTCTGTCTGAGGAGCCAGCACAGATAGAATTGCCATATATCTATGAAGCCCTAAACGGTCTGGGCCCTGCCTATCTGCTTGACCGCCTCACTCCCCGTGTCCTGGATCGGCCCCTGCGGTCGTCCAGGGATGCCCTGCTTGAGGTCCCCCGAGTTTCTCGGGAGGCCTCGCAGGAGAGGATGTTCTCGGTGGCCGCACCACACCTATGGAACTCCCTTCCAGTGGGGGCCTGGCTGGTCCCAGACCTCCTTTTTTTTTGGAAAGGTTGCAAGACCTGACTGTTCTGCCAGGTGTTTGGCAGGGTTGATGGGTGGGTGGGGGGTAGGGGGCCGTTGTTTTTCCTGTTTCCTCCTTTTTATGTGCTTTAATTGTTTTTATTGTTGTAAGCCACCCCAAGCTGCCTGTGGCAGGAGGGGCGAGGTAATAGGTTTTTTAAATAAATAAATAAAAATATCAAAATTTGTACAGAGCACTTATGAGATATACAGGTTGCAGGGCTGCATTGTAACACAATAATAATAACTTGTATATCTCATAAGTGCCCTACCTATGTATGGCTTGCCACAAAGTAAAGGAAAGAGTTGCAGGCCAAACGGATTGCACATAGGCAACTCCAAGAGTAAAGCAGTGACAAGCGCATGCAGTAAAGCTGGCTTAACTGGGATCATTGATACATGGGTCAGGTATATGCATTGAGATTTTTAATTAAATTATTGGTATGTTAATTGGGTATGTTGTATAAATGCATTTCCCACGTTAAAATAGGGAATATGTTGTTATGCTGAGAGGTTCATAACCAAGCTCAATAGCTGTATCGGTATGTGGATCTATTTTTTATTTTGTTTTATTGTATTGTGTGATATTGTATGGTAATTTATATTCTATTGTATTTTATATTCTGGCCACAGTGAAAGCTAGAGCCAAATAAACAAACAACAACAACATAAGTGCCCTCTAAGATTCTGGGTATATGGCAAACCTAACCACTACAGTCATTGGTGTCCAGTGGACTTGTGGGTTTTGGAGATCGTGAAACTTCAGTTCAAGAATGAATAAACATCTTGATGCAATCTTTGCTAAATAAACTGTTGCTGATTTTAGTATTTTATTTGTCTATAAGTTTTCCTCTGAATAATTATTTGATGGGAGTCCCTAAATGAAACCTAAAGATAGTGTACTGAAAAGATACCCCTTCTGAGGTTACATAAGGACCATATAGTGTTGGGGAGATGTGACCCTGCATTGCCACCCAGGAGCCATAGATCTGGTTGCTCGTCTGAAGGTGGAACAGCTAGATGTGCACTCCCGTGAGCCAAGGAGCACCCACTCGTGGCCACACACAGAGTACTGCCAGGAATTCTGTAGTGCTCTGTTTGGCAAGCCAAACGTATGGTGACTGCCTCTGTGGCCGGTGTAGCCATACTGGCTCATTCCACCTATGTTGGTGCTCTGCAGCAGTGCCACTCAGCAGCCATGGCCTCTCCTCCTCCCATCGCCTTGCTTGGTACCTTCAGACTTAAAAAAAAATGTAATCACCTGGTTTGGGGTACATATGGACCCCACTATGGGAAAACCCATTGTTGGTGGGGTATATTTTAACCCCAAAACATAGTCTGTGTCCCAAAATGTCAAAAACCATCAAACTAAGCCCTGGAGTACACACACACAGAAACACACGAGAGAGTGTTTTATGGGGATAAAACACCCAAATATAACCAATGACCCAAAAACGTCTTTTTCCTTTGTAAAAACTGTAAATTTTATTTAAAATACAGAATATTGATTGAACAGACACTAAACATTTATTTTGTAACTAATCTAAACCTAAAAAGAAAGAAAACACTGAATAACATCAGGCTTAAAAAAATTGAACTCGCCAGGTCTTGGGGTACATTTGGACCCCTATAGGAAAACCATGATACAAAGGCATAAGATAATAACAGTGAAGGGGTTAATTTTCATTGCTGCTGCCAGTCTGAAGTGGCGTTCAGTTCCATGTCTCCTTGCTATCTGAATGGTCCTTGAAAACTGTTGATTTTGTTTATTTTAAGCTTGGGTCCATTTGACCCCTATTGAAATGCATTGGCTGGGGTCCATTGAAGTCAAATAGGAAAACTCTATGGAAACCTGGAGTCCGTTTACAAAATGGCACTTTTTTGGTCATAGGAGACAAACGGTAAGAGGTACCAGGCTGAAATTTTAGTATGTTATGTCCAGAGGTGCCAGTGATAATGTCCTAAAAGTTCAAACTTGAAGAGCTACTAATTAACCTATTTTAATGTTTTTGGTACTCGGAGGGGTCAGTTTGATGCCAAGATTCAAGATCAGGGGTAAAAACGCACTTGGTTTCACCCCCCAGCACAACTTGTTACAGGGCTTTCTCCCCCTTCTTTTAAAAGTAAAATTGTATAAGCAAAAATACCAGTTGTTTTTACAAATAATTTCAAAACCAAATCAGTCAAATGCTTATGTAACATCCATGTAAGCCAGACTTACATTCTGCTTTTTCAGAATCACTCTGCAAAGCTCAACCTCACCGCAAAACTACAGTAGCTGTCCTCTGTGTGTTCCATAGCTCTTTGCCACAAGGCTGCAGCACAGTTAACAGTGTGGCTGGATAGTTAAGCTTAGAGACTGCCAAGTTAGACTCCAAGGTTCTGTTCTTCATTATGAACTTATTCAGTGAACTTATTTGCGGAATGAAGTAGTAGTTCATGCAACATTATTTTTGACAGTAGGTCAACCCATCATGAGAGAAGGGAGTTCTAGGAACTAGTCAGCGCAGGTAAGATTCAAATGCAAAGCCTCCTCTCCTCTACTTTCAGGAACTCTCCAACATGTCCCCATCTCTTACAGAAGGATCCCAAAGCAATTCCCCATGTGAGATCGGAGAATATCAGACTAGTCCCAATATGAAAAAGGTGTTTCTGCTATAGTATATATGTGAACCCCTGTAACAGAATAAAATCCCATAGCATGGTTAAGAATGCTTAAAAACAACATAATTCTCTAGTAAATTCTGTAGAACCCGCCCCCCCCCCAAAAAAATTTAATTTTAGCAGTTCTGATAGGACTATTTCATGAGCACTGATATAATTAGGTAGACTCAAACTTTCAAGTACTTGTAGATGGACTCCCAGAGTCCTTGGTCTCAGTGGAAAGCTGGTTTGAAGTCTATCACTGGTTTTCTCATACCTGCTTCTGCCTTTGTGTCTTTGTTTAATATTTAATCTTTTCCCTGGGGCCATCGCAACCCCGTCATCAGGATGGCATGAATTGACTTATACGCAAGAAGAGAGATCAATGCATTGTAAGAAAAGCCACAGGTGGCTCTGGAGCCTCAGGTTGTGTGTATCACTTTGTTAAAAGAGCTAAGCAAAGGGGAAGCCTAGAAAATGAGAGACTTTGCCGCGCACCTACATACTTATTTTAGAATTTTATCCACGTCTATTGATGAAGACTTGAATTGGATTTTTGCATTACCTTAGAAGAAGGGCTTCTGCTTTTTTTTCTGTTTAGCGAAGTACAAACTACTTTCCTTGAAAACATTTCCTCTTGTAACTCTTACATGTAAGATCGCCAAGATAGATCGTACTTGCTCCATAAGAATACTTAAAAAGTTTACATATTACATCTTAACTTGGCTGGATGTTGGAATCCAAACCATCTTTTTCAACTCATATGAGATCTCACTCGTACTCTATCACACAATATACACTAGGTGTAAAGGCACCTGCTATACAAAGTTTCCATTTTAACCACTAATTTTAATATATCTTGCTGGAGCATTCCCCTTAGGGGCTGCAGCTTTTCATATTTGATCTGAACCCAAAGGTGGATTAGTCTTGAACATTTAAACATAATGGCGTAAGCCATTTTTGAGCTCAGTGAAAATGGGGGTGAGTGCTGGGAAGATAGAGTTGCTTAAATTACAATGGCCCTTTTCACACAGACACTCTAACACCGGTAAAATGGGTGTTACATTTTATTATACATGTTACAAGGTGACACTGCAGCCCTGCAACATGGGCCCTTTTCACACGAGATGCCTCCACCCAGTTTTGCTGGGTGGAGGCATTTGTGAACACCACAGGCGGTGGGTGTAGGTGCATATGTGCTCCTGCTCAACACCCATCTCCACCCCCCCACCCACGGAGCAACCGGCATTGGAGTCCCTTGCTCTGTGGGTGGCGGGTGGGTGGAGATGGGTATTGCACAGGAGCATGCATGCACCTACACCCACCGCCCTCAGTGTTCACACAGATGCCTTCACCCATCTCCACCCAGCGAAATGCACCCCACCCACTGCCAGAAGTGTTCACACAGACGTCTCCACCCAGCGAAACTGGGTGGAGGCATCTCGTGTGAAAATGGTCCATATTGCAGGGCTGCAGTGTTACCCTGTGGGTGCCCTGTAACATGTATAATAAAATGTAACACCCATTATTGGTGTTAGAGTGTCTGTGTGAAAAAGGCCAATGTCTTTTGCACTGGCATGCATTGAAATCAGAAGTGACCCTTTTTACACAAACACCACCCACCCATCTCCACCCATTGGATGGGTGGGAGAGCATCTGTGTGAATGCCGCTGGGTGGATATGCGTGCTCCCGCGACCCACCCATCTACACACACAGAGTAGCCGCGAAGGAGCTGGCATGTTCTGTGAGTAGAGATGGGTGTTCAACACCCCTCCATTCATGTGAACGGGGAAGTATACCCACCCACGGGAAGGGTCCTCTGAAACTAGTGAGAGATGGCTACAGAGCCACTGCAGGAGCCTGCAAGCAGACACCACCTACTGGGAGAGATGCTGAACACCCAGCTGGGAGCCCTTAAAGGAGAAGCAAGCGAGGACATGGGTGCGATGGCTCCCAGCATGTCAGGCAGAAAAGCTACTGACAAAACCAAGGCAGTCAGCACCATTCCAACCACAGGAAGGGGCAGGGTAAGCCAAGGGACCCCAGGCTGCCCATGGGAGGGGGCCCTAAGATGCCTAATGACAGCTCCCCCATTCTGACACAGGGTGGAGGGTGAAACACACTGCCGGCTGCACCCCTACCCACAGAGAGGAGAGTGCTTTCAACAGCAAGGTAAGACAGGAACCCCACCCACACAGGGGAGGGCACAGACAAGCCCTGAGCATACACCGCGGTTGCACTAGGCAGACCACTGACAGCTCCACCCCCCCCCCCAACAGGAGAGCACTCACACTCTGGAGCACAGAGACACTGGGGGGACAGCCGAGGAGGGCCTCTATGGTAGTAAGGTAAAACAGTGGAAACCCCTGGGGGGAAGGGGCAGGAACACCCACAGCACCAACAGAGGTGCAGAAGGACAAGATCTCACCCAGATGCGTTCTCCCAACAGGAAAGCATCTGCTCCACTGCCACCACAGCCACCACATGGGCCCCAGGCACCAAGGCAGGATGGCCACTCACAGGCACACCCCAAAAGGGGAACCCATGGATCAGGTAGGAGGCCCTGGACTTCATACATCTGTGGGAGGCCAAAAAGGTCCATGCAGGCCTGCTGTGCTGCTTCAAGACAAAAACATGTCTATGAAGCCATCAGCGAGGAGATGCAATGCATGGGGTACAATAGGGATGAGGCCCAATGCATTCAGCAGTCAAAGGACTTGAGGTTGGGATACAGACATATCCAGGACAACAATCTCATTCCAGTCATGCCATGTCCACACACGAGTTTGGTGAGGACCTGGGTCGCTTCCTCTGTGTGAACAGGGAGATCATGGCCTCCCGCGTACATGGCTCGGCCATTGCCAGGGGCAGAACAAAAAGAGCACCACGCTTGAACCCCCAGAGCAGGGGGAGCCCACTGCCCCTGGCAAAAGCAGCCAGGAAGCGGGGGGGGGGGAGATACCCCCCCCATCCTACAGGTGGAGGAGGCATCCCTGGAAGTTGCCACCAGCAAAATCACCCTCCTTGTGAGCCCCCAAAACTCATAGGGTCAGAACCCACAGGGCCAGGGGGTGCACGGGGAGTACCCAGACACCAGGGATTCCCCCTGGAGAAGGAAGACAATGATCCAGGTAAGAGAATGACCCCAAGGAAGAGGAGGCACTGGCCAGGATAGCCATGGTCCCAGCAGGGAAGCATGGACAAATTTACAGACTGATATTGCCCCCACAGATCAAGGGAACTTGGAAGTGCAGGAGGGGAGGCCCAAGAGGAGGACATGGAGAATCCCAAGGCTATCCTGGTGCCCAGCAACCAGGACACCGATGGTAGGTTCACACAGACATGGGCACAGTGGCAGGAGGTGGAGGGGTGACACAAATGGGACAGGAGCACAGCAGTGCAGCTGGCCCCATCGCCTCCCAAGGGAACCCAAGGAACAGGCAAGGGGACATCAAGAAGAGGGGCCAGGAACACTCTGAGCAGAAGGGAGGAGAGATCACAGAGGCCAGGGGGTGGGGAAACCAAGCTGCAGGGGAGGGACTGGGAGATGGGACTGTGAAGGGGATGGGAGGCACACCCTGGTAGGGAGAAAGGGAGCAAGGATAGGATCCCCTTCTGACCTCCACAAGCTGATATGGACATGGAAGCACAAGGGGAGACATCCAGTAGCACCCAGGTTCACGAAGGAGCACCCAGGGGGGTGGGAAGTCAGTCCCCAGCTCAGGGAAAGGAGGCAGAATTGGAACTGAAGTAGTTCCCCGACCCATGCTAAACTAAACACCTCATGTCATTCACAGACGAGCGGCCTAGTCCATCAAGGGGTGCTACCACTGGGAGTGCAGAGAGGGACTGGGAGATGTGGTCTTGCAACCAGGAGGAGGAGGGAGGACCTGAGAAGGGAACTCCTGGCAGAAACGAAGTGGCTGGCAGATGGGCACAAGGAAGAGAAGGCCCTGTGGGATGCTTACAATGAGCATTGTATTCCCACCACAGTGCCCACACCCCATACACTGAGCACCGCACCCTGTGACACTCACCAGGTCCCAACCAGCAAAGACACCTTGTGAACAAGAACACTGAGCCAACAACCCCACACGGTGATTGCACCCCTTGCACACACCCTCTCACCCACAGGCAGCCCACCACACTATCACCACCGCTCCCCCCCCACACCCCAAAGTGTCACATACTCACACACCTCAATCACCCTCTCTACATGCTTCAGGCCTCTCACGCCACTTGCTTGCCAATGCACTGCACAACCACAACACACTTGCACTACTTGCTTTCCAACAGCACCCCCAAGGTCTCTCACACAGCTCTCTCTCCCACTCAACATGCCCCAAATTGCTCTCTCCACTCCCTCTATCACTATCTGAACTCTCTCCACAAACACCAACAACTTGCCGCGCTCTTGCGGGAGAATGGGCTCCCATATGTTGATGGGTGAATTGTCACAGAGTCCTACCCAGACTTCCCACAACCCCTCGTGGTGGTGTCCATGTCAATGGCCTTTTTTACATGGACGCCGCTGCCACCCCGGTGGGTGGAGATGGGTTGCTGAGCACACCCGGTGAACACCCAGTGGCGCCGAGCTGGGTGATGTTTACACATATGGCGTTGCGGGATGGAAGTGGAGGGGAGCCGGCACACACACACCGGCCAAACACCCACCCCTGGAAACACCCACCCCAGGAAACACCGAGCAAACACCCATGACAGTTACATGGACACCTGAGACATCAAACAGTGGGGAAGCCCCGCCCAGCACATTGACGGCACAACATGGCCGACTGAGGGCAAATGAAGCCATGGCACGCAGCTCCACCCATGAACTGCCAGACCCAACGCAGGTGGGGTAGGAAGGAGCAGGGATGACAGGAGACACGCAGTAGCAGACTGCAACCAGCCCTGTGACAGGGCCAGACAGCTGGGTGCCACAGATCCCCCCAAACGAGAAACCGCCCACACACAACTGTGAACACAACCATACAGGGAAGGGCTGCATGGCCAAGGAGGTGGGGAGCCCCCAGCGGGGGGGGGGCAGGGGGAAAGGGGCACAGGGGAGGGAGGCAGAGGCCCAATGCAGCAGGGAACCCCAACACACACACACCGGCAGTGGCCCTGCACACACAATCCCAAGACCCCTGGGCAAGGAGCCGGGAACCTAACACATGCAGGCATGCCAGCAGGCCCAGAAGCCCCCAGCAGAGCCAGACTGGCAGGGAACGGCATGGGTTTGGGCTGGAGGGGAGACCCAGACCACACCAACCAACAGCAAACCCACTGTAGGCATCCCCACACCAACAAGGGATGCATGTGGTCGATGGGGGGGGCATCGCAAACGCAGGGAGGGGTCAACCAGGATGGCAGCTAAGGGGATGGACCCCCGACCCAAGGGACCAGGGGGAAAGGGGTGGAATGAGACCAGTCCGGTGGGGGACAGAAGGGAACCATGACAGGCAGCCGACTGTCCACAAACACCCTGGGCCAGGGAAACCAGAGCAGCTGTACATATGCCGGGGGGGGGGGGGGCGGGCATGGGATAACCAGTCCCTGCCAGGCAACAGTGCCACAACCACCAAGAGGCACCCACATGGAGGAACATGACACAGAACCAGAGAAGGGGACAAAGCAACTTTATTATAAGGGAGAAGGGCATGGAATACAGGAAAGGTCCAAGGGAGTTGGGGAGGAAGCACAGAGACCGGGTCCACGTGGGGTGGGACCCTGGTCTCAATAGGGATTATGGCCCCATACCTGGCTCCAACGATCCACCTGGGTTCTGTCCAGGCTGTGCACCCGCTCCAAGAGGTGCAGCAGCAGCTGCACTACCTCCTCCTGCTCCCTGGTCTGCTCTACAATCATCACCTGCACTAAGGGATAGAGAGAAGGGGCCATCAGGACGGGACAGTGGGCCCCAACAATGTGGAACCCCGAACAGACACCCAGGGAGAGCTCCCCCCCCTCACAGCACACTCACTGATCTCATCGTACAGGCGGGCCCCAGCACAGAGATCCGAGGCCGCACGCTGAAGCTTCCCGGATATCTGTGCCAGGTGGAGAATGGCCAGGAAGACAACCAGAGTAGCTAGAAGGGAGAAGGGAGACGGTGCACGGAAAGGGTGTGGGTCAGTAGGGGTTGGTAACCACACAGCAAGCACAACCCATGCAGGGGCCAGGGACAACCAAGTCAGCATCCCACCAGCTCATACCAAGGGGGAACATGGGTGGCCAACAACAGGCCAGTACACTGCCCACACTCACAGTCAGCTGCCCGTTTCGCCTTCCACCCATCCATCGCCTAGAGTGCAAATGGTGGGAACCAACAAGGGGTGCCAGGAGCGGTGGAAGGTGAGGAAGCTCAGGTGGGGTGGCCAACCAATGGGTATCCCTCACCAGACTGCCCAGTACATGAGTGCAAAGACCCCCAGGGCAACACTAGCTGCTAGGGAGGGGTTGGGGCCTGCATCCTGACCCTCCCCCCTGCGCTGGGGCTACAACCACCATGGGACATCACCAGTACACATGTTGCACACACACACCATGACTGACCAGAGGAAAGGTGCCCGCACATGGAAGAAGGACACCAGGTAGCCACTGGTAAATGAAGGTCAGGGCTCACAATGGGATGCAGTGGGCCCACACCACCCACCGGGGCAAACTGACAGTCCATCCTGGAACCCACAGGGGAATCCAGCACACAGCACTGTAAGCCACCCAACAGCCCTAGTCATCCTGAGCAGGAATGCCAGTGACCCCCATCACAGTAACCACATGAAAGGACTGGGCTGCAGCCAGGGGAGTGGCGACTGGCGTCGCATGCACATGGACACAAAACCACCCAAGGTGGTAAAGGCAAAGGCACAGACTTTATTCATGATGGGGTAAAAAGGGGGGAATGGCCAAACAAAGGCCGGCGATGGGGCGATCAGGAGCTCGTTTCCGTTCCCCACAAGCAGCACACAGGTGCACCGTTGCAGTCACTCCAAGAGGGAAGGAGGCACTTGGTAATGCTACAGGGAAATGGGGGTCAGAGTGAAGAGAAGTAGTGATGGGGTCTGGCTGACAGGCCAGCCTACCACCGGATTACACAGTACTGTGGGCTGGAGCAGGGGGTTGAAAGGTTGAGGCAGTTCACAGCACAGGCATGGCAATGGCAATGCGATGGAGGGGACATTCGGGATGCCCTTCTCATGGAGAGGCCAGAGGATGCCCCTTGAACCGGTGCCCCAGGAAAAGTCCCTCCCAGGCAAAGAGGCCCCTGCAGAATTCCGAGCAATGCATATGCGCATCCACCATGAAACAGGGCAGGAGGTGGTTCCCCATGGCAGCAGCAGCCTTCACAGCCCGTAGGTTCATCACTGATCAGAGGGTGCCAAGTTCACATGTCATAGGGGTCCCGGTCAGCAGGGGTCCTCCAACATTGGTGGGTGGCAGGCCCAGCTCCCCAAGAAGCACCTGGCAGTCCGATTGCGGACAGGAGATTCCAAGGGCACATAGTAGGATGCCGGTGTAGTCGGTAGCAACATGGGGACCCCTGGCCTGGAGGGCCAGTCCATACTCCAGACATGCGGTCACCAGGCGAACAGTGGTCCAGGGTCCAGTGTGGTCCAGGGCACTGCAACAGCAGCTGGTTGGTCCCACAGAGGTTGTTGAAGGAGGGTAAGGCCGAGTTCCCCGGCATGCCTCCGGAAAACCAAACTCCCCAACAGATGGCTCATCACCCACATGTACCACGACAGAAGATCAAAGCCATCTGCCACCAACAGGGGGTCACTCATCAGCAGCTGGACATCACGGCTCTGCCACAGCGTTCCCAACAGCATTTTGGCACATGCCGACCACTTCTCCCCTGCACCACCGGCAGCCTTGGGGCCTGCTCTGCACCCTGCCATGGCCATTCCAAGGGCTGCACAGCAGCTCGTACTGGGATCCTATGGAGAGTGGCTGTGACTGAGCACTGCATGAGATGCTGTGCAGCGCTAACCAGTCTCCGTCCGTACACAGATGATAGTGGGATGCCAACAAGGCCCTGTGAATCCCTGCCCGAGGCACCTGGTGGGTGCTTTCCAGAGTTAGTGATGATAGATCAGCAAGGCCACGGCCGCCTCTATCAGGGAGCTAATGAGCCACTCCAAGCAGCGTATCTTGATGGAACACAGCTGCACAGTGCTGTGGCCTTCAAGCAATGTGACTGAAGCAAGGCCGGTGCGGATGCACCCTGACCAGGGATCACACGGAGTCATGGCAGGGGCACAGGGGGTGTGGTGGCCCCAGGGCCACAGAGGAGTCTCGGAGTGCCCCTAGCCCCATGGCTGTCAGGTGCTCTGTGAGGGGGGGACGTGCCGGTGGGCTGGCAAGGGGGGATCCCCATCAGGTGCACAGAACACACTCATGGTACCGTACCAATCGCTGGGCACACAGCATGGGCTGCCATGGTACTTATGTGTGCAACTTGCTGTGGCCAGGCATGGGGTGTAGAGTGAGAGGTGGTGTGAGCATGTTGAATGAGAGGTGATAGTGAGGGAAATTAGTGATAGAATGTTGGTGCTGGTCCAGAATAGGGTGTAGGTGCAGAGGTGGGTGTAGGCGGGTGTGCACAGCAGGTCGCCCCATGCAGCCATCCCTAGGACAGGCTTGGGGTTGCAGGGGACGTGGGAGGCACGATGTGGGTGTGCAGGGCACACAGGGCTTGGGGCCTGGAGAAAGGGATCACAGGGGGGTGATAGCTAGGTGCTGAGGCCGCTGACAGGCTGGGTGGTTAAAGGGGACACAGTCACAGCTGCGTGGACCTGGGTCAGATCTGCCAGCCACGTAATGCCTAGGCAGGCAGCTGCTAGGTTATTCAGCACTGTTACCAGTGGTGGGTTCCCCTTGAGTGTGCATGTTGTTGGTGGTACCATGCTGCCTGTTGAGGAGCCCCCTGAGGAGCGGGCCATCCTGTTAACAGTCCTGTTCTCCTGCTTCATGACCATGATCCTGGCGCTGCTGTTTGAGCAGTGGGCTGAACTACTACTGCCGGGTCACCACTTCTACAACCATGGCGTACGGTGCAGGAGAGCAGTCAACATGCACCAAGCTGCATCGTTGTAGTGGGCACTGAGAGTAGCTGTCCACTGACAGTCCATGTTTGGAACATCAGTGTCTCAGGACATGCACCTAGTCCTGTCCCTGGGGCTGCTGAATGTCTACAGGCACCGTGTCACTGTCCCAACATGGAGGCTGAATTGGATGCACTCTCGCACCAATGAACGGTGGGAGAACTTGCTGGCCACCTGGACGGATGATGAATGGATGGACCACTTTCGCATGAACCACTCCCTGTTGGCCCAGCTTGGGGAGTTCCTGAATCCACATCTCCGGAAGCATGAGACCAACATGCGGTATCCGCTGCCGCCAGGGTTGTGTTGGTCATGGTCATGTGGAAACTGGCCACCCCCTATTCCTGTTGGAGCATTGGGGAGCAGTTAGGAGTAGGGACCACAACTGTGAAAAGGGCGCTCCACGATGTGGCCAACCTGCTGGTGGAGCTACTGCTCGAGCGGGTCATACAGTTCTGAGATCCCGAGGTTGTCATTTGTGGCTTTGAGGACGTGGACTTCCCCCATTGCATAGGGCTGATAGACAGCACCCACATCCCTATAATCCGGCCCCCACACACCAAGACAGACTACCTGAATTGGAAGCAGATGTTCTCGATCAATCTCTAGGCCGTCG
Source organism: Sphenodon punctatus (assembly GCA_003113815.1). Classification (NCBI taxonomy): domain Eukaryota; kingdom Metazoa; phylum Chordata; class Lepidosauria; order Sphenodontia; family Sphenodontidae; genus Sphenodon; species Sphenodon punctatus. The sequence continues at coordinate 3,645,687 of QEPC01008797.1, forward strand.
TGGATCACAGGGCCTTGTTTACCGATGTCTACACCAGCGACTCAGGGAGGAGCCATGATGCACGCATACTGCGGGCCTCCCCCTTCTATGCACACATGTTTGACGGGGAATAGCCTCCAACCTGTCATTGACGGGGTCTCCATGGTCCCAGTGGTGATAGGGGACCCCGCCTACCTTCTGAGCCCATGGCTCATGAGGTCCTATTTCGTGGCACACACAGTGGACCACCGGCTCTTCAATGAATGCCTCTTGTTGGCTTGAAGCTTGGTGGAGCAGGCATTCAGGCTGCTCAAGGGGTGTTGGTGTCTGCTCATGAAAAGGAGCCAGTTCGATTTGCAGCATACCCCCATCCTTGTACTGGCGGCCTGCATCCTGCACAATATCTGTGAGACCAGAGGAGCTGCCCTTGACTACCCCACACAGGTCCAGAGAGAGGGTCCCCTGCCCCTCTACCAACATGTCCAGGGAGGAGCGTTCTGGCGCATATCCGAGGATAACCGGGATGCTCTGTGTAGGTGCATTGTCGCCCAGATGGCAGGCAACTGAGTAGTCATGTTGATAGCCCCCCACCCTTCACAGAACCACGTAACGGGTAACAATAAAGTATGATATGTCTGTTCCCTAATCCGCTTCTGGCCTGGTGTTTGGATTGTAGGGGTTCCCTGGTCCTGTGAGGTCTGTGCCCTGCGCCACTGGGTCACCCACTGCGTTCTAGCCATGGCAAGCGAACCGCACCAGGTCTTGGCCCTTCACCGGCTGTCCAGTGGCATGGCCGGTACTCCACTGATGTAACTGTGTAGACCTGTACCCGGCCATGGGAGCTATGCTGTTGCCCACATGGCTTCCTGCAGGCCGGAGACATATGGTTCTGGCATCTGTATTGTGCATGTCCTGCCCCTGTCTGCATGTGGAGCAACCCCGACACACCATGGTTCTCCCATTGACACACCGAACAACAGAGTGGTAATGTACAACACAGTTTATTTGGGGTTCTATACAAGGGTGTGTGTGTGTCAAGGTTTGCCCGTGCCCGCTTTGGTGAACCACTGGGGCTCACTTCCATGCGGGCCGTTGCAGTCGCCATCCTTTGGGAGCGTCAGCCCGACGGCGTGGGCTCTCTGTTGTCTGCAGGCCGCTCCACGCTGGGCTGTGGTGCTGGATCCTGTGCTGATGGAACATAAGGTCAGTGTCACACCCTACCTTGCACTGGTACCCCGGCACCATGGCCCTTTCCGTGGCCCTCAGGTGTTCCCATTGCTTCCCACACAGCATCCTGTCTACCCATTCCTCTGCTGTTAGTGATGCCTTTCCCTCTCCCCCCCTTTCCTGACAGCTCCATGGTCCGCCTTACTGGAGCTGGTGGGATGGCCAGCATGGGCGGTTGGTCACCTGGAGGTTCCGGATTGAGCGGGGGAGACCGTGGTTCCTGGAGGGGGTTGTATGTCTTGGAAGCAGCTGTGGAGGAACTGGGAGGGGTGCAGCCCAGAAGGGCAGCCCCAAGGGCTGTTGTTGTGCGGCTATGTGGGGGAGAGGGACCCTATCAACAACACCGAGGAAAGGGTGCTGCTGAGGAAACCATGGTTGGCCGAAGTGCCGGGGGGGTGGCACCTGCACCTGTGGTGGGGTGCCCCTGTGGTACTCACCTGCCATCCCTCCACCCAGGCATGGAGGGGGCGCTTCCCACCGGGGTTCTTTCTGCAGGAGCCCCACTGCCTCCCCAATGAGGTCAAGGGCCCATGCGGAGGTCCCTTCCAGCACGACACATCCCCTCGCATTTTCAGCTCTGTCGAGCCACATCTCATGGTGGAGGGTGGCAGTATGGCACCTGTCCCACAGGTGCTCGGTGCGGGACTGGGTTAGCATGGTTGCCAATATGTCCTGGTCCCTCTCCCCCTCCCCTTTTTGGACCTCCCTTGTGAGGGCGAGCTCCTCTGTGTGCACCTCAGCTAACCTTGTGGTTTCCTCCAGCAGTTCCCTGCTGAGGTCCTCTCTCCTCCGCCTGTTCCTGGCCCTCATCTCACAATTCCTCTCGGCGCTTCTGGCGGCAGCTCCCCTCGCCAGATCGGAGCACTCATCTGTGGGTGGGATGGTAACCCACCCACAGATGGGATGCGAGGCATTCCGAGACCATACTCTGTGCCCTTAGCCGTGCATCCCTATTGTCCCGGGGGGTGCCCGCTCCCTCCCTGTCTGTCCCTATGGTGTATGTTACAGGTCGGGTGGGGTCCTGGGGAACGTGTCCACTCTTTCTGACAACTGAGTTAGCCCCATCTGTGGGTGCTTTCACCCAGGACCATGCTGTTACAACCTCTCCAAGGCGCCTGTCACTCGTTCCCACCCTTTTGCGACACCCCCTCCAAGCATACCCCTCAGGGGCTGTTAATCCATGTGGCTCGGTAACCCACCAGTGATGGTCACTGGCCGGGACCCGTCCCTTGTGCATTGTGGCCTACCATCATTGTCCTGGTGTCCGACTCTTGGGGGTGCCTCCAGTTCCTCCTTGACCACCTCCTCCACGACCTCCTCGTGAACCTCTAGGGTGCCTTGAGCTGTAATGGGAATGTGGATCCATCAGTCAATCCCTGGTTCCCAGCTTCAGCTCTGGTCACTGTGGCTGGGGACCTTCCCCCCTCTCCCCCCCGGGCTCTGGTTGCATTCCTACCTGGATCATCCTTGGTAGACGACCTCCGCCGGGAGATGGATGCAGGATGTTCAACATTTCTCATCCTGCTAGATCTCTTGGCCGCCTTTGATACCGTGGACCATGGGCTGCTGCTGAGGCGACTGCGTGACCTGGGGGGTTTGGGCGGGACCGTTCTTGAATGGTTCCGCTCGTTCCTCTCGGGGAGGAGCCAACGGGTAGTGTTGGGGGAGGAGACATTGTGCCCCCACGCTTTACCATGTGGCATTCCGCAGGGTTCGATCTTGTCTCCGCTGTTGTTTAACATCTATATGCAGCCCTTGGGAGAGGTTGTGAGAAGGTTCGGGGTGCGATGTCACCAGTATGCTGATGATACTCAGCTGTACCTCTCTTTTTCTACTGACCCATACCCTGCTATCTTGTTGCTTTCCCAATGTTTGGAGGCCGTGGCGGAGTGGATGCGGCTGAGCAGACTGAAGCTTAACCCCGACAAGATGGAGGTGATGTTGGTGGGGAGAGCGAAGGGGGTGGTGGCCCCCCTGGTTGGGGGGGGTTCACCCTCCTGTAGCTCTGCAGGTTCGGAGTCTGGGGGTGATACTGGATGCAGATCTGCGTCTGGAGCGGCAGGTGGAGGCAGTCTCTAAGGCTGCTTTCCGCCAGCTATATCTAGTACGTAGGCTGCGTACGTTTGTCTCCGGCCCGGACCTGGCCTCCCTCATCCATGCCTTCATCACCTTGAGGCTCAACTACTGCAACGCGCTCTACGTGGGGCTTCCCTTGTTCTTGGTTCAGAGGCTGCAGCTGGTGCAGAATGCGGAGACTCATCTTCTTACGGGGACGGGCCGCCGGAAGCATATTACACCAGTGCTCCAAGCTCTGCACTGGCTGACGATAGCGTGCAGAGCCAAGTTCAAGGTGCTGGTGTTCAATTTCAAGCCCTACACGGTCTTGGCCCCTCATACCTTAGGGACCGCCTCGCCCTCCACGCCCCAGAGCGGCTCCTGCGGTCCGCCGGGGGTGCCTTCCTGGAGGTCCCCTGTGTTAAGCGGGGGGCCACGATGGAGAGGGCATTCTTGGTGGTGGGACCGCGGCTGTGGAACTCCCTTCCGGAGGAAGCTCACCTGGCCCCTAGCCTGTTAATATTCCGGTGAAACTTTAAGACCTGGCTGTTCGCCCAGGCCTTTGGGAGGGAGGGTGGGTAGGGTGTGGGGTTTTTAGTTCCCCCACCTAGTTTTGGTTTTTAGATTGTTTTGCTAGTCCTGTTGATTGTTTTATATTATTGATGATTATTTTAATCTGCGTGTGCCCCCCTTCCCCACGGCCCGGCACCCTGTGGGTTTTGTGGGTGCACACGGAGGGCGATGTTTGAGTGAGCGGGTTCCCGGGGCACCTCCTCCACCTGTGTGATGGGGCCATCCCCTCCCACATCCTGGCTTGCCTCGCCAGGGGAAGCGGCCTCCCCCTGCTCTGAGGGGTCAGGTGGGAGGGTTGTAAGCGCCCTCCGCCTGCCCCTGGCGAAAGTGGTGCTGTGTAAGCAGGAGGTGACTATATCCCCATCCATGCAGAGGAACTGGTCCAATTCATCATGAAACTCCATTGTATGCATGGCACGGCTGGACTTGAGATTGTTGTCCTTGATATGTTTATATTCGGACCTCAAGTCCTTTGCCTGTTGCGTGCACTGGGTGACATCCCTATTGTACCCCTGCCACTGAATCTCCTGGGCAATGGCTTCATAGACCTGTCTGGTCTTGTAGCTGTGCACCAGGTCATACTGGATGTTTTCGGCCCCCCACATGCGTATGAAGTCCCTGGTCTCTGCCTCAACCAGGGCTCCCCCTTTTGGGTACCACTCGTGGGGGGCCTACCAGCTCAGCGGCTTGGGGCCCACTCACTAGCTGTGGTGTGGGGATGGGTGAACGCGGTTCAGAAGTTTGGAGTTCAGGCTGAACTCGGCCTGTTCGGATGACCGAACCGAATGTCCAAACCGAATGCTCGAATGGCCGAACAGTTTAGAAAAGTTCGGATGAGTTCAGGGGTGGGAAAAATGTGACTGGAAGGTGGGAAAAACATGGGGGGCAGCTGAGGAGCAGACTTCCTGACACCAGAGGTGGAGACCAGGGGTGGTTTCAGAGTCCAACAAAAAAAATATTCAAATTCGGTTTCGGTATCGATAGTACTATTTTCGGTTGTTCGGCCAAGTTCAGCTGACCTGAACTCCGCCGAACCGAACAGCTGAACCCGAACTTGGATTTTGAACTGAACGTCTGAACATCCGAACTGCGTTCTGTTCGCCCATTCCTACTGTGGTGACAACGGAGCTGGTCGTCTCCTGTTGGGGGTATTGCAGAGGGGTTAGCATCTGCCCCACAGTCCCCCTGTGTTCCCTTGTGGGGGGATCCCTCCCCACTCCCCCTGGGGGGCATGGGTGCCTTACATGGCTGTCATGAATGCCCTCCTTGGCCGTCTCCCTGGTGGTGCATTGCTCCTGTGTCTGGGTGCTGTTCTGGGGCTGGGGGTGGAAACCGTTAGCTGTCGGCTGCCTGCCCTGTGCTCCCTTGGGTTGTTTTCTGCTATTGGAATGCGGGCCCCCCCTCCCCGGGTTCTTGGGGTCCCCTCGCACATACCTCACTCTTGCTCACACTCCCTTCCCCGTGCCCCGTGACTGTGGTGGTCTCGGGGGCTGCGGTCAGTGTGGGCACTGCAGCCTGTCCTCAGCCCTGTGGCGGGACGTCTGTGCTGTGTTTTGCAGTCCTTCCCACTTCCCCCCTGGCCTGTGGGGCCGACCCCCTCCCCTGGGTATCCTGGGGTCCCTCTGCTTACCCTGTCCTGTCCTGCGTGATTTGCGGCCCTGGCTCCCTTCATTTTGTTGGAGGCTTTCCTTCCAGACATATTGGGAGCTGGCACACCCATGTCCTGTTTTGGATCCCTTTTAAGGGCTCCTGGGTGGACATCTGGTGTCTCCCCATGTGGGCGTGTCTGCTTGGGGGCACCTGCGTGGCCTCTCTAGCTATCTCTCTGTTGTCTCGGTGGACCCGTTACCATGGGTTTGGATGTTTTTGTTTTTACATGGACAGGTGGGTGTTGAACACCCATCTCCACCCACAGAGCTTGCCATTCCTTCATGGCTGCTCCGTGGGTGTTGGTGGGTGTCAGTGGGTGGGTCGTGAACACGCACCCACCCACTCGTGGACGTTTACATGGGCACTCTCACACCCATCTGATGTGTGTTTATGGGTGTTCATGGGTGGGTAACGTCTATGTAAAAATGGCCAATGTCTTCCTGCCCGCCACCGGTGGGTGTACAGTGGGTGTGCTCACCCACCCACCTCCACCCACCTCACCCGCGGCAACGTCCGTGTAAAAAGGGCCTTAGTGATATGCAGCTTTGTAAACCAAATCCTAATTTTTGTTAGTTAGTTATCTCTATATAATACTATCTCTAAAATACTGTAGTCAGATTTATATTCTATTGCATGCAATGGAGGATACTTTCCTTTCAGAAAATTATATTATCTTCTCTCTTTCTTTCTCTAATAGTAGATTTTGAACATTGTCCTGCTGCATCTCATCTCAGGGTATTGCTTCATCTCCATTATTTGTTCTCTCTGTGTGTTAATCCTTCTATGGAAGCGATGCAATTTAAGTAATAAGTACAGTGTTAACAGTATTTTGACAAAAATTGCACAGAAAAAATGAACAAAAAAGAAAAAGATAAGTTCACAATGGAATAAAAAATTGCAGATTATTACATTTGTAATGTTGGAAGTAAGGATTTCTTTGGTCCCTCTTTATGAAGGTAGGGTTGCTGTGGACATATCCCAGTCTTTGACAATGACTGACAATGATATTTGCCAAGACTTTTCCCTTAGATATTCGTAGCAGGGCAGTCATGTAGCCAACCTGGTGACCTACTGAAGTGGCAGCTTTTCTTCTCACCATATTCAAATTTCCTTCTCACCATATTGAGAATCCTGCAATTCATCAAGCTCTGCATATTTTCCTAAACCTTTTGTTGAAGGTCACAACTGTCAACTGGAAGAAAGCAAACACAAATAACTTTATGCTGTGCCTCACTTGCTAACGCAAGTGAATAATAAATCACTTTTCTGGAGTGACGGTGCTAATTTGCAACCCTAGGATATTCAAACCATTGACAAAAATAACAGCAGCATACAGGTTCTGACATATTTTATTTGTGTTGAAAACTACCGTACCCCCAAGTAATGCTGGAGACAAGATATTATTGAAGGAATTGTTATTTGTCTACAGCTGAAAAAGTGTAACAAAATTCCATCTGAAGACATGAATTTCAGTCAGAGGTTCTTGAAATAAGGAGTGGAAGCCTGATGTCCACCAGTCTTACACCATTACGCAAAGAAATGGAAATTCCCCAAAATAAATAGGAGGCAAAACTGCAAGCAAGGTGAGTACTGGAGTGATTGAGGTTGCCTATTTTGATACACATGGAAGGCAATATAAATATGGTAACAATGAGATCCAGCAAGGACAAAATCTCCCCTTTTATGTTTGTAAAGCCCAACAAACATCAGAACTGTTTCCACTGCTTTAGGACAGAGGCAATGCCAGAGTAAATACTTTGGGGGAGAAAAGGGATGGCAAATGATATTGTTAGGGGAATAGTGTGTAGCATAGTGTGTACACTTTTGTGTAGAATTTTGCTACAAATATTATGAAGTTATTCTACTTTTCGAGTGGGTGGGTAGCAGGAAATATTTTGTGGGAGCACCAGCTACTCCTAACTACATGTTGGCATCATCCCTGCTTTAAAATAAAGAAATCTTGAATAAAATGTCTTAGTACTAGAGTTCTCCATCAAAAGTGGACATTCTCCCCAAGATCAAAATGCCAGGGTATGGGATCCTAGCCTCCTTCTCTTCATTGGGTGGATTCCTGCTATGTGGACTGCACTTAGCAGGGTATATCACATGAAGGAGACAGGAAATAGACAAGCTGCAGTGGTCAGAATTCTGCTGGAAGGAGGAGGAGAGGCTACACACTCAGGCCCTTGGGTACATGCTCCCTTTCAGTAGTGGCAGCAATCATGTTCTTTGCTTGAGAACTACAGATCCCATGATGTCCTTTGTGTGGGTGAGCATAGGGTATTGGAAGGGAATTTTGTCTTGGTGGGAAATTCCATCATGAAACACTTATTTCAGAATGAAACTTTTTTCCCAATGAAAAGATTCACTAAGGACACAGTCCTTCATCCATTAAAGTCAATATGAATTTTGCCATTGACTAATACTAGAGGAGTACACCTTAAGTGTCTTTGTGGCTATCCCACAGTCAAACTGATAAAGAATAATGGTTTTTATAAATAAATCTAAATCTAGGGATCAAGCATTTGTTTGTTTATTTAAATGTATACCCCCATCTTTTCCCCCTAATTAAAGAGTTGCAGGTAGCAATCCAAGTTATCACAATAACCCTGCATGGGTGTTTCTCTTAAACTCCGTGGAGCCCCATGGAAGTCAGTGTTGTTCCACATAGGTACAGCCATTGTCTCCATAAATTTCATAACTAGGTGTGGGTATAAAAGAGTATACAAGATGAAGAAGACAATTGATCAACATGAGTTTGTGTCATCCTTCCAAGAAAGAACGCTTGCGTTCTTTACAAAAAGAGTTAATTCATACCAAGTTCTGGCCTTGCTAGAATCAATAGAATGAAATTATTTGTATGTTTGCACTGGTACTTTGTCGCTGCATCCAGAATGAGACAAGGACACATTTTATTGGAATTTAAAGGCCACACTTTTTTATTTCAAATTCATCATTAAAACATCAACAAATTGGAAGGGTTCAGCTCCTTATATCCCTATGAGGTCCCAGTACAAATTCTTTAAACATCTAATTTATGGCTGCCTAAGAGGACACCCAGGTACCAGCCATTTTAACTTTTCTTACGTATCTCATTCACCCCTGAACCGAAGAGCTCCATTGGATGACCTGAGCACTTATGCCAAAAATGTACCTTATCAGAGAAGGTGTAGGTATGCCTGAGAGCAAATCAGCCTCATGACATTTCCTATTCCTGGGTAAAACCCTGACGCTGGCCATTACCAACCCTTGCGCCAGAGTGACTCCCCCCACCCCACATCTCATAAGGAGATGTCTCATAACTATACTATGGAAACGCAGGGGAGCCAGGCTGCTGAAGAGAGCTGTTGGCAGCGGGGACATCAGAGAAGCTCCTGCCTGTAACTTGACTCCAGGAATGTACTAGAGGCAAGGGGATATTTGGTGTGGTTTGGGCAGGAATTTTGCTGTGTACCCGAGAGTAGACTCTGCTGCTGCTAAAGGGAACTCTCACATGACTGCTGGAATTGATTGAGCCCAGAGACACCTGCTCACCCCCGCCTGCAAGGCTCTTTAACACCCCTAACGCCTACGGCTATCAGAGTGCAGGGGAGCTGGGCTGCCGGAGAGAGCTGCTGGTGGTGGGGACATCAGAGAATCTTCTGCCTGTATCCTGACTCTATAAATGTACTAGAGGCAAGGGGTTAGTTGATGGTGTTTGGGCAGATGTGTTGCTGTGTACCCGAGAGTAGAGAGTCTGCTGCTGATAAAGGGAACTCTCATGACTGCCGGAATTGATTGAGTCCAGAGACAAATGGTCACCCCCGCCTGAAAGACTCTTTAACGCCTCAAATGCCTACGGCCGTGCCGTAAGTGCGTGCTATGGGCACCTAAGATGGAAGATGTTATAGATCAGTTGAAAGGACAATTCCCTACAGCACTTTTTGTGATTGCTGGAGATTGGAATGCCAGGATGGGCTCTTCCTTAGATGTTGATTTTGAAGTAAGTTCGGGGAAGGTGGGTTGGATTCCGGTAAGGAGGTCTAGAGATCTTGTTAGGAATGAGGCGGGGGTGTCTATGGCCAAATTGCTATCAACAAATGGGCTGGTGGCATTGAATGGGAGAGGAATTGATGATTTAGATGGGAACTTTACCTTTGTTAATTCAAATGGTAGGAGTACAGTCGATTATATAGTAACCCAGGCTCACTATTGGGGGAAGTTTAAGAACTTTAAGCTAGTGGTCCGCCCAGAAACTGACCATTTAGTATTGAATGTAGCCATTAATCTGGGTAAGAGTACCAACTTGGCCGAGCCCTATGCCTTGAGGGAAAGAGAGAGTAAAATCAGATCTCGAGTTAGGTGGACCGATTCCCTTCTGGCTGTGACTCTGGCTATGTTATGGGGACAAGAGTTTTGTAAACTCCGTGAAAATATGATACTAGCAGGGGAAAAAGATATGAAACAGCTTAATGTATGCTACTCTTTAATAGTATCTTGACTGGCCGATAATATCCTTTCCCGGGAAATGAGCCAATGCAAACCGCAGATTAATAAATGGTTTGATAGAGAATGTAGGGAAGTCAAGCGCAATCTTGTTTGGCTTAAAATTATATGGCTCAAGGAATATTCTGACTTAGCTAAACATCGATTTTTGGAGGAAAGGCGCAAATACAAAATTTTGATTAAGTCCAAAAAAATCTGAGTCTCTGTGTTTCATCTGGGCCAAACTAAGGTAGCAGCGCTTTTGAAGGACTCTAGATGATTTTGGGCTTAGATTAATTACAAGCTTTGCCCCATGTCTAGTAAGCCAACGGCCCTGAAGAAACTTGGACAACATTCTTTGAAGCTCTTTATAACTTTAATGTTAAAGAAGGTGAAGCTGAATTATGTCCATTTGCTCGATGTGCACAGTCTCTAGTTAGGCATTCCTTTGATCCGGTAGAGGAAGTTGAAGTGACTGAGGTCATTATGTCTCTAAACCGGAATAAAGCCCTGGCTTTGATTTTATTGTTTTGGAAGTTTTGCAGACTTGCCCTGATTGGTGGTCCCCTTTATTAGTCAATTTTTTTAACGCAGATTAATATAACCAAGAGGATCCCCCAAGAGTGGGGATCATCTATTATTATGCTGATAGTTAAGAAGGGCAATCCTAGGGATCCGGGCTGCTATCGTCCTATAAGTTTACTTCCAGTTCTGGGGAAAGTGTATACTAAAATATTACTCAACCATCTGGAGAGCTGGGCCTATAGCCAAAATATAATTCCCCCAGAACAATTTGGCTTTTGGAAGAATTGTTCCACGATGGACAATTGCTTATTCCTTACCCATATTATGGCAAAATATGTTAAAATAAGGACGGGAAAGCTTTTCCTTGCCTTTATCGACTTCCAGAAAGCATTTGACTCAGTCCCAAGATCAAAGCTGTGGTATAAATCGTATCGGATGGGCATAGATGGAGATCTGTTGGATTTGCTTATTCATATCTAAACCGATCTGTGTTTTGAGAGGAGTCAGGCAGGGATGTGTCCTGGCCGCTTTATTATTTAATATCTTTCTAAGTGATCTTATCAGTAAGCTGTTAACCCCAGAATCCCATCCACCAAAGATTAAAGATAGGACAATAGTTGCTCTAATGTATGCAGCCACCCTGAGCTGTGTTCAGGAGGGTGCGGGGTATAAATTTAATAATAAAAAATAAAAAAATTAAAAGAATATTAATGTCTCAGATGAAGAAGGAACTGCTTAATCAATTAGAAAGTCTGTTGGGATATTGTATGGAGAACGAACTGACTATACATTTCCAAAAGTCCCAGATCATGGTGTTAGGAAAGAAGCCCCCCAAATGTAGATGGTTTGTTAAGGGCAATCAGTTCCTTCAGATAAATTCTTATGTTTACCTTGGGATCACTCTATCTAGTAATGGCATGTGGGAATAGCATAAAAATTAATTGCATTAAAGGCTGCTGCAGCAGCTAAAGTAATTTTAAACCTAGCTAGGATTAATACTTCTACCATTTTGAGTGTGTATAGGGCAAAAGTACAGGCTTTATTAACCTTTGGTACTGAAATTATATCAACAGTTAATTTTCAAGCTGTTGAGGTGATTCAAAATAAATTCTTATGAAGCCTGTTGGGGGTTCCCCAGTGTGTCCCTGTAGCAGTGGTTAGGGCTGAGACGGGCATATTATCTGTCACCTGCCTTGGAAAGATACTAGGGCTTAGATATTGGGTCAAGTTGTGCAGCCTGTCTGAGACCTCACTGACCTCTCTCCATTTAAAGGAAGAACTGGAGTGTCTAGGAGGGCTTCAGTATCCTTGGCTGACCCAAATTTCAGTTTACCTAAAAAGTCTGGGTCTGTCATTTCCCTGTTTCTGGGGGAAGAGCATCCCTCAGCAAAGAAGTTTGATATGACTTAGGGAAACCGATATCTTTAAACAAGAAGATTTGGCAGCATTGGCTGCATGGAAGGTTGCACCCTGACTCCAATATCTTAAATATCAACATAGGCTTGAGAATTACCTGGACAAGCTGAGTGACTTTATGTCACACCGGGCTTTTATGCAGTTATGTTTTCAATTGTTTCCTTCTGTGTTTATTAGGGCCCATTATGAAAATAAACTCTACGAGAGCCAGACTTGCCCATGTATGCTCTCAGAGGTAGAGGATTTAAAACACTTTCTACTGGATTGTCCCCTTTATGAAACTATAAGGCAGACTTGGCTGAACCCAATATGGGAAAAGAAAGGATTTCTCCCAGCTGGGCGTAAAATAGAACTGTTGTTAACTATGCAGGATGAGCAGGTTATGAAAGCAACTGCATCCTTTGCCTTTTTAGCTGTGAAATGTCGAGAAGAAGGGGCCTCAGAAGTCCCTTTAGACTATGATGTTAGTTGTAGCGATCTGTAGTATCTTGGGCAATATTTGAGCCACCCTTTGCTGCCTCAGTCAATATGCTTTTTATCCTTTGTTATTGTGTTTTCTCTTTATATTCTTTTTGGTCCTATTGTACTTTGATTATGTTAATTGCTTATTATTTATGTTTTTGTTTTTTTAAATTGTTGTTATGTTGTACTGGCCATGGCGGAAGCTAGTGCCAAATAAACTAAACTAACTATTACATGCTAAGGTACTTAATGATTAACCTTAACTGGACCCCTGTCACTATGAACCACCATCTATTACATGACTGGTTCAATACCTAATAGCTCCATCGAGCAAGAATAGCCTTGTCCAGGGCACCAGTTAACCCTTTAAGATAAATATCCATCCTGGAATCGGACAGGTGTACCCCATCCGCATCCGGTCTGAACAATTCATCCCTAAAAAACCTTATCTCTTCATGTTCAATGGTACCCCCCACCCTTGGCTAACCAACCACCTACTCATGTCTCAGTTAATTTTCCTTCTTGCTCTATCAATTTTACCGAGGCAACGAGCCCCCCTCCAAAATTGCCTCTCTATCAGCTGCGTCCACAAAATGAAAACCCCTGGGAACCATCTCCTTACATGCCATAGATCACTCTTCATCTAACTAACTAATTCCAAACTCATTACTCTAGTTAAATGGTTCTTACTTAGATGCAATACTATAATATCAGCTGGCTGGTACTGACGGGCAGCTTGCAATGATGACAGAAGCTGTTCCCAAATCATCCCTTGTTTACCTAACCATACTAGATTAGCCTGCTCCCCTAATCCCAGGTGAGAGCCCGTCCTTCTCATCGCAGCCTTCTCTGTCCAATGGATGAAGCTATGCCGGCGATCCAGACCAGCTTTCTTGTTTTCTGTGTAAGCAGCCCTATAAACCCTATAAACAAAAAACAAATTAAAATTAAATCACCACCTGCCTACCTGAATTAAACCACAGGACAAACATATAATTTGTGTGCTTCTGACTTCCACAACCCCAATGCCTTTATTTTCCCTTCAGATATACCTTCAGCAGCAGCTATGCTGACTGCACCAATTCTGAAAGAATGTGAACCATATTTTTTAGGGACAGTCCCCCGACTCACAGCACTTTCTTTAAAACTGCTATAAAGTGATAGCGAGTTAAAGGCGCACCAACCTCATGGCAAAAGAATGGTCCAACGCCCACATTATGGCTACGTAAATAATCCCACATAGCCCCCAATGGACAAATATCACTCCCTGGAAGGCTATGCAACAAAAATTGTTTGACCACGACCTCCCTGATCAATTTTTGATCTTCTTAAAATTATCCTAACCCTATCACGTTCCATAAACACATCTCCTACCTTTAACTCCCTTCCAGATACAACCTTCCTCGATTCCACCACTAACTCACTAACTCGAAATGCACCCCAAAAAGCTACTATAAATGTGCCTCTAAATAGAATAACCTCATTGCCATTAAAACCAACTCTAGTAACATCTGACAAATCAAAGACAATATTGTCATTGTCACAGGTTCCCTCTCATCTACTGCTCTAACCGACTCTCTATGCCAACATTCCAGCATACGCTTAACATAAAAACTTTTTGACTCCATTGGAAAACTGCCTACACTACTCATGAATGCCAGCACCGAAAACTTACCTGCTATGGTTCCAGGTGACAGATGTTTATGCAACTGTAACCCAAACTGGATTAGCTGCACCTCAGTGAAAGGAAAAGTTAATACACAGCCTTTACTTGCTCTAAACACTTGAAACTCCCTAAACGCGCTCTCATATGCTACCCACGTTCGCCTTGCCACAGATCCCCACAGAGCCCTCAAAAGTTCTAGCATCCAAGGTTCCACAGTTCCTTTGGGATGTTCTCTGGTGCATCGCATGCCATCAGGACCAATAAACGGAAACGATTCATCTGGAATCGAGTGAGGACGTCCGCAATGCCATTATCAACACCTGACACATGTCTAGCTAAGAAAAGGATGTTATGCTCCAGACATTTTAAAACAAACGGCCTCACCAATCCCATGATCAAAATGTTCTTTGATCACAAGGAATTCACAACATAGACCACGGCCATGTTATCACACCAAAAATGAATGGTCTTGTTCTCAAATTTGCCAGCCCAAAGGTGAACCGCGACTACTATAGTGAATAGCTCTAGCAGCGTCAGATCGCTTGTCAGCCCCAGCTGCACCCAAGAATCAGGCCAGTGCTCAGCACACCACCATCCTCTAAAATATATTCCAAAACCTAGCGAACCCGCCACATCAGACTGCACCTGAAGGTCAGTTTTCAACAGTAAATCCTGTCTCCAAAAACTGACACCATTAAACTTGGTTAAAAATTCTAACCACGTGTCCAAGTCGGCCTTCATGTCCTGAGTTAACCTAATGTGATAATGTGGAGGCACATTGCTGGCCACCCTTGCATAAAGCCTTGATAAAAAGGCTCTCCCTGGCGTGATTGCCTTACATGTGAAATTAAGGCTTCCAAGCAATGACTGGAGCTGCCGAACCATAACCTTCCATGCTCTTAAGCCCATGTCAATTCCTTTCCTTAATGCAGCTAATTTCTCTTCAGGCAAGCATGAGAGTGACTTAACTGTGTCCAATTGAATATTATTATTATTATTATTATTATTATTATTAGCAAGCATTTATATAGCGCAAGCAATGTACCTGGCGCTTTACAAAGTAATGGAATAGACATGGTCCCTGCCCTTGGGCTTACAATCTGAGAGACGGGTGGGTGTGGGGAGACGAAGGAAGGGGAACAGAGTGAGAGACAAGGAGTGTAACATTCATGAAGATGCGAGGTCCCAGGTGCATGCGCTTGGCTTGGTTACATCGAGACTAACTATCAAGAATAATATTGATAATACCTAAGAATAACATTGATGTTACTGGCCCTTCAGTTTTTTCCGGTACCAGTGGTACCCCTAACTCTTTTGCCAAATCTTGGAACAATTGTAACAGCCGGCCACATTCATTGGAGCCTTGTGTACCCACGAATAAATAATCTTCCATATAATGGATGAATTGATGTAATCCATTATTCTGACTGACCAGCCAGTCCAAAACTGAAATGAATTTCTCAAAGGCCACACACAAAATGGAGCAAAACATTGGCATTGCCTTATCAAAATAAAACTTTCCCCCCAAATGTGAAACCCAAGAACTTAAAATCATCCAGATTCATGGGCAATAGCCTAAAAGACGATTTGATATTGCATTTAGCAAGGAGTGCTCCAACTCCACAACTGCGAACCATCTCCACAGCTGCATCAAATGAAGAATATTGCACCGAACATAGCTTGTGGGGTATGGCATAATTCACCAAAGTTCCCCTAGGGTAGGAGAGATGATGAATAAGATGATATTCCCCGCCCAAAGTCCAGTGACCCCCCAGCATGTATCTGAGGGAACTCCTGAGGTCAGCGGGATGTGGGGCAGTGAGAACTTTGATGCCCATCCTCCCCAGAGACTTGGCAGGAGGAAGGGTGGAGAAGGGACCCCCAACTGACCTGGGGAGATGGAGGGAGCAGCTGCAATGCTCCCGGTCTCACAAGGGGGCGGGGACTAAGTCGGGTGGCCTCCAGGCCATGGCAACAAGATCGGGGCACGGCTGGCGGCTGGCAGGGCGAGAGAGAACATTGGCAGCCCCGCCCAAAGTCCAGCACCCCCCCAGCACGTATCTGAGGGAAACCCTGAGGTCAGCAGGATGTGGGGCAGTGAGAACTTTGATGCCAAGCCCCCCCCTCTAGGGACTTAGCAGGAGGCGGGGGGGAGAAGGTCACCCAACTGACCCGGGGAGATGGAGGGAGCAGCTGCAATGTGCCCGGTATGACAAAGGGGCGAGGACTGAGTCGGGTGGCCTCCGGGCCGTGGCTACAAGATTGGGGTGCAGCCGGCGGCCATGCCAGCGGTACACCAAAGGGGCGTGCCCTTCGGTTGGGCCCTTCTATTGGGCCCTTCGGTTGGGGTAGGGGGCTACCTTCTCCATCATGAATGCGGTATGGGAGTGGGAATTGGCAAGAAGGGGGATTTTTCCTTTTGGAGTGGTGGAAGTGGAGGAGGGGGATGTTCCCCCCTGCCTTATAGTAAAGGAGGGAGGGGTGGGAGTTGAAACTGTTGGATACTTAGTGTGGGGGGATGATGCTCTCGTATGGTATGTTATGGGGGATTGTATAGGTATTTGTATTTAGTATATTATATTCATGCGTGATTAATTTCTATTGTTATAAGATGGGAAGAAAAGGAGGTTGTTAGATTGCTCTCTGTTGAGAGCAGTGGCAGCTCCCCCTGCAGGAAGTTTGGGGCGGTGCCCCCCAAAGCACTGCGGGGGCCACCGTCATGGCAAAACTCTTTTTTTTTTAATAAAAAAAAACCCATGGCCGCACCGCCACTTATGACGGCTACAGCAGCCTCTGAGCTGCTGCAGAGGCTGCTGTAGATGTCACTGACTGAACTTGTTCTCCCTTCGGGGACCCACCCACTCTGCTGGGAGAGGGAGTGGGTCCCCGAAGGGACAAAAAGGCTCAGCTGCTTAGCTGCCCAAAGCGTTTTCCTATGGAAAACGCGATTTGGGCAGCTGAACACCTCCGTCCACAGCACGCATGGGACGTGCTGTGGAGGGAGGGGCAAAGCCTTTCCATTGTGCTCAATGGGCGCAATGGAAGATCTTGCCAGGGCAGTCGCGCTGACCGCCCTGGCGTGATAGCTTGACTTGGGAGACTGAGGAAGGGAGGAAGCGCGCATGCGTGCTTCCTCCCTGCCTCAGTCAGTCACCCGAGAGTCTCAGTGCACCCGTGCGCAGCACGCTAGTTCCTGCTCTCGCTGCCTCCTGAAGGAGCAGTCAGAAGGTGAGAAGAGCAGCCTGCAGGAGTGCAGGTAAGCACTGACTGTATGCAAGGGGGGGAGGGATCAGTCGCTGACTGATCCCTCCCCCCCCTGCATCCACCCCCCTAGGCACTGAGCCTGTTAACCCCCCACCCAGCACCCACCCCTAGGCTGTTCCCCCCCACCCCGCACCCACCCCCACCCTGCTGCATCCCANNNNTGGGAACTCCTTGCTGCTGTGTTTTGCCAGTGTTTTGCCAGTGTTTTCTGTGATTCCCTGTGTTTGGGGTTTATACATTATTTATTTTAAGCTTGATGTGCATGTAGACTGTGTTTTCTTCCATCCGATGTTTACCCTGGGAACTCTTTGCTGCTGGGTTATGCCCTGGCTCTGCCTACCATTGCCCTGGTTCTGCCTGCCATTGCCCTGGCTCCACCTACCATTGTCCTGGCTCCGCCTACCGTTGCCCTGGCTCTGCCTACCGGCTCGCCTTACTGCCCCTCCAAACTAAAAACCCACCAGCCGCCCCTGGTTGAGAGTAGAGGGGAGGAAGAAGGGTGATGTTGAGATTAATGTATATTTGCTTTTGAGGTTGAATTTTGAAATGTATTATGCTGATTGAGATGTATATTAAGTATTTTGTTGTATTTGCAGGGAGGTGTCCCCCCCCCGATGAGAGCGGGTGTGTGTGTGGGTAGGAATAGTTATGGATTCTCCCCTGGTGGCAGCAGGGGTAGAATATGGACGGGTGATTTTGTTGGTAGGATTGATTTGTTGTATCATGTTGATTTATATGCTATTATTGTTGTATATTTTTTCTTTTGTCTGTTAGCCACCTCGAGTCACCATGGGCGAGAGAGTTGCGGGATACAAATAAAAGGTGATGATGATAATGATGATGATGGTGATGATGATATTCCTCAGGTGTCTTCTTGGGAACCACACCCAGCGGGGATATATGGAAGTCATGCAGTGGAGGGGAATCAAAAGGTCCTGCAATCCTTCCTTCAGCATGTTCCTTTTCCAGTTTGGCACTCACAATGTGTTCCATAATCACAATTTATTTTAAATTTCTCTTTGCTAGCAATGAAATCAAACCCACTGCATGGATCCTAAATCCTTCCCTGAACACCCTCAGTACGTACCCCAATGCGTCCTTGTTGGGGTAACCTCTAAGCACCGCATCCAGCGCATCAGGGTTAAACAGAGTTGGCGCTCTTTCCCACAACACCTCCCTGTGGTCCACGAGGCAGAGCACCCTGCCCCCCTTTTTGTTAACAAAACTTCCCAAAAGCTTTAAGTTTGTTGCAATTTGCCATTGCATGTGGCGTGCCGCACACTGTGCATGTGTGATGAAACCTGCATGGTGACCTGCTACACGTCCCTGACCAGCTAAATTCCCAACATGGGCCTCCTGCACTGTATTATGCACAAGCTCCTCGTCTTCACCTACAAAGCCCTTCATAACCTCTCTCCCCCCTACCTCTCTGCCCTGATCTCCCTCTGGACCCCTGCTTGAGCACTCCGCTCTTCCTCCATCCCCTCCCTCACCCTCCCACGCCTCCCCTGCTCCGCCAACCACCTTCGTCCATTCTCCCTCACTGCCCCACATGCCTGGAACTCCCTCCTGCTCTCGTACGCCTTGCCCCCACCCTCCACGCCTTTAAGTCCCTCCTCAAAATCCACCTCTTCTGCTCCACCCTTCTGAACTCCTGCTAAGCACCTGTTATCTGCAAACTCCTAATTTACTGTAACCAAGCCAAGAACGTGTACCTGAGCTCTCTGATCCTCATGAATGTCACATCCCTTGTCTCTCCCTCTGTTTCCCCCTTCCCTGTCTGCCCTCCCCCTGTCTTTAGATTGTAAGCTCTCAAGCAGGGACCACTTCTATCTATTCTTTGTAAACACCAAGTACATCGCTGGAGCTATATAAATGCTTATAATAATAATAATAATAATAATAAATAATTTTTATTATTATTATTATTATTATAATAATAATAATAAATTGGCTGATGCTGTTCCTCCTCTTGCAAGCACATGGCCACTATCGTCCTGACTCGCATTGGCCGCGGCGCTCATGGGCTCCAGTCAAATATCGTTCACATGCAAGTCCCATCTAATACTTGGGGTGATGGCTGCCCTGTGCTGAAAATCTTTGTCATAGCTGAGCCATGCCCCCTGCTTACTAGTCTTGTGCACTCTATGGACAATTTCTTTGTATTTAACCATCTCAACTGCCCTTTCCAGATACACCTGCATCACCACACCCATATATATGGAATAAGCGGCCGCCTAATTCGACCAATTGCGATCCGCTTTTGGCCGTTTGAAATGCTCCTTATCCTTTATTTCCTCCTTGTCGTTTGGCTTGGGGATGGGATCGCTAAACAAAATTGCAAACAAATTCACATAGTCCCCTTTCCAAATCTTCTCTCTGGTGAATGCAAAAGATGAGCACCAATCGGTGCTGAGACTTTGGGTATACCACCCCCCCAAAGGAGGAAGCTCCTTAACCTTTACTGCTGCACACACCAAGCATGCTGAGCATGCTGTGCACTTGGATAAACTGTGCTCTCCCTTCCATATCTGCCCTGCCGCTCCCTTTGCGTGCTCAGAGCGGGGCTGCTGCTGACCGGGCCAGCTGGGATTTAATCCCCGCCCCATGCAACAAGCAATTATTAACCTATTTTTGCTCTGGCCACGACACCCATCTACCAGCCCACCCTAACCTTGGTGTTCTAGAACCTCCCATATTAACTGCTGCCCCCCTGCACAAATGGGGGGGGGGTAGAGCGCACTATGGCCCCCTTTGTGCTCCCCTACTAGGCCTCAAAAGCACCCCCCAAAACAACTGACCTCTCTCAGCCGCTACTACACTGATCCAGCCAGACTCCCCACTTCCACATGAGCTCTGCTCAAGGAGAAACTGACCACTAGTCTCTCCGCCACTCCTGCTCAGCTCCAAACCGGCTCACCACACAAGCTCCCTCACCAGTGCCAGGCCTGCAACACTGACTCAACTCCCTGCAGAAGCACATCGGTATTGCTGCAGATGCGTGCACCCAGCTCTGACTGTGGAGTCTCCTAATGTGATCCATTACAACTGATCCGAAATATTGCGAGACTCAATTGCCACGCAGCCCGACCCCAGTTGCCATAGCAACTCCTGGGTTGCGCTGCAAACCCGATCACCCTCAAGAGTGCAGCCTGCCTTGCTCACTCCATTGATTAGGAGCAGGACAAACCCACCCCTCAGTGCTTTGGGGTTAAGAGGGGTGTGTGCCACTGGTGCATACTTTTGTTTTGTAGCTAGATTTGAAATCACTGCAAGTGTCTGCACTGTAATGAATACTACTATGCAGACTACAACTGGGGATGCAGAGACATGTACTATATGATGAAAGACAACTTTAGGTGTGAAATGCCTTGCTCTTCAAGAACTACAACTTTTTAGTGTTAAGAATTACAATGTTTTGTGTTTTTTCTGTCAAAACAGTTTCAATTTGATTAAAGCCTACTACGAGATCATGACTGTTTTCAAGAAAACCAAGCCCATTAGTGGTGACACTTTATTTTATTTTATTTTGACTTCTGTTCTTCCCCTAAGGCTGAAATGAGTGGAAGTACATTCTGATTCAGTTTAGATTAATCTCCACTTTAATCTCAATTACCTATGCAACAAATACACTTATTAGCCTAATAAATAAGCTTTGGCTGCAAATTAGATATTAACAAATGACAACTTATTTGCTCTCAGCAACTTACTGTTGCCACATTTTCTGTGAGTTATAAGCCAAATTTCATACACATCTATCAATGTTTCAGTATCAAAAATATTCAGTTACAAGTAGAGCTCGCATTTTAATAACACTAAGTTCAGTTACAATGCATAAGCCTTCACTGTTGAGGAATATAATATTCAGTTTGCTTCTCAGTTAATAGTAAAGGCACTGAAGTGAAAAGAAAGGTTTAACTTGGGTGCCACTGTATTTTCATTTTTTTAAGTATCGCATAGATTATGGTGACCAAGAATAATTTTCAGTGTTCAGTGGTTCTAGACTAAAGAGCTACTTGAGATCCCTCAGATCAATGGCCATACACCTATGTACAGACTGCAACACGGACCTATTCACAAACTTCTTCTTAGGTGCCTGATGCCTTTTGAAATAAGACATGTAGGAATCTTACAGAACACCTTAGCAAGTATTTTTTTAAAATAAAAATATTTGATTGAAAAGGTCTCTTCTAAAACAGTAATAAGATAAACACAGAATCATAGAATTTTAGGTTTGGAAGGGAACTCAAGACTCATCTAGTCCAACCCCCTGTTCCAAGGAAGGATATTTATTAACAGAAGAAAAACAGTCAGGGGTGGGGTGAGTGGGTACTTCCCTTCAACAAAACCAGTTCCAGTGGAACTTGCAAACTAATACCAGAAGGCCCCAAGGTAAAGCCCAGGTTCTGTCTTCATAATGCAAAGCCCCTTAGTCTTCACCTACCCCAATTTCACCCCAAGACATCCAACTTGGGGGTGGGGGTGGTTCCTGTTGAGGCCCCTAGCAAGACCTCACGAGCAGTGGAAAAAGATGAACCATGCCAAACATGGTGGCCTCACCTGGGACTAGGCCTTTCCTGCAGGTTGAATGGCTGTAAGAATCCCCTATCCCCAGGAAGCTTGAGTGCTGGCCCTGCCCATGCACTGTGCCTCATCCCCATCTCATAAGGAGATGTCTTTTGAGTCCTGTTGGTGTATCCTTCCAACACCTTAAACTAGCCACTGGCTGGATTCCACCCCCCATCTCTTGTCCTCAGACTGGTAACTTAAGACCTCAGGTAACTTCCTCTTCAAATTCTCCTGGTACAACTTAACTACTTTGTCTGACAAATGAACTCCATCATCCCTATACAGCTCATGCCACGTCTGATGTATATTACCATGCACCACACAGCCAGCCACCACCCTGTATCCCCAGCCATTTCTCTCTTTAACTTACCCTTCTTCCGAGCTCTATCAACTTTCTCAGGGTGCTCTGCACCATTCCAAACTCACCACTCAAGCATGCAACTCCACAAGACCGGGATCCCCGGGAACATCCAAAATATCTCCCACAGGCCCCTCTTGGTGTTCCTGATCAGCTACACCAGAAAAGTCAGTTGACCTGGTCAAATTGTTTTCTCCCAGGTGTATGACCAATATATCAGGTGGAGGTGATCCGCTACAGCGTGCAATGCAGGCATGATCTGCTCCCAGAACATGCCTTTCTTGCCCTTCCATACTATTTCAGCCTTTTCACTCAGCCCTAATTGTGTATCACAGAGGCCACCGATTAGGGGCAAACTTCCCTGCCAAGTTACTACAGTTTTCTAACACAGGACCTGAATGCGTCAGATCTCCACCTCCCCAACTCCTGCATCTCCAAGTCACTAAAACCCAGTGCTGACACCATGCTGGCTACACCACTCTGGTAAGAGTGGGATCCGAATACTGCCAGGGGAAGATTAAGGTGACAAACATTTTCTAAATACCACTGCAAATTGATAGTGGGTGAGGAAGAAACCATTAGCATGCCTAAACACTGGTCCCTGGAAGTCAGGGTATAGGGTTAGGTATGATCTCACTGCACTGGACAGAGCTCAGGGTCCCAAGCCACATGCAACACCACTGTCCTCCTGCTGTTTGGTCTGTCTTGGAAAACTTGACCCACAGTAGGTGCTCCCCCCCTTAAAGGTTACATCTCCCACATCCAAGGCCGGCCCGGAACAATCAGTAGTGGAGTTGGGCACATTTGTCCATTCTCGATGCCCCCCAAAAGTAAAACTTAAATACTGCTCCAATCAAGGTGGCTTCAAAACTAACACCACCCTGAGAGTGCCCACCAGTTTGCCCAAAAAGGGATGGTTAATTGGAGCCTACTTTCCCACCTGCCACCCCTGTTGCCTGGTCCAGCTCCCTTCAAAGGAAAAAAACCTTGGTCAGGAAACGGCTGGCCTGCCAATTTACTAATATAGTTAAAGACGGCCATCTTGCTGACTATTGTGCCTGGTGCCAGCCCCTCATGATGGAGAATAAGACCAAACTTCAGTATTTAGGACTTTGGGATTGGGAATTTCAAAGACCATCCCTACTGAGCCTAAAACCCTGAAATTGGAGGAATGACTCTTCATATGCTGCTTTAGTCTGTGACGCCAAAGATCCCGGGACTGTTTCAAAAACCTCCAATATCTAAGGCTCCATTGCTCCTCTGACATCACCTCAGGTGTCAGATTGGCTCCAGGCATCAAAAGGTGAAAAGGTTCCACCTGGAAATGAAAAAGGCCATTGGCTACATGGTTACTAATGGGATGTGCCTGGACACAAATAGAAAGTTGTCATGCAGGCAAACAAGCACAAATGCCCCAACCAATCTCATTACCTGGGGAGATTTGGATGATACAGAACTGACAACATGGACAACTGCCATGTTATCACACCAGAAAAGTACCCTCTTATTTGTGAATGTTGCCACCCAAAGGTAAATGGCTACCATGATGGGAAAAAATACCAAAAAGTTAAGATCCCTGGTGAGTTCCCTGTTCCTCCCTTCCAGCAGCCAACCCCAAAAGTAGACTCCAAAATCAAGCCTTCCGGACACATTGGATTGTACCTGCAGCTCAGTTTCCAAGAGCAGCATCTCCTGCCAAAAAACAAACCCCAGTGTAGTGAGCTAGGAAAGTGTTCCAGATCCCCAAATCCTTCTTCATCTCTTTGGTTATCTGCATGAGGTATATGACTGCAGGCGGCTGGATGCACAGGAGTATAGCAATGACAAGAATGCCCACCTGGGCGCTACCATTAGGCAAGCAAAA
Organism: Sphenodon punctatus; assembly: GCA_003113815.1. Taxonomy (NCBI): domain Eukaryota; kingdom Metazoa; phylum Chordata; class Lepidosauria; order Sphenodontia; family Sphenodontidae; genus Sphenodon; species Sphenodon punctatus. The sequence goes on from QEPC01008797.1 coordinate 3,669,759, forward strand.
GTCAGGTTCCCAAGCTACTGGACCATTACCATATGGGCCTACGTGCAAGCTTGAATCCCATTCCCTCAAAGTATTTAGTTTATCCATTGGCTGGCAGGCAGGAGAGGGATTGCAAGGCATCCAGTTTGATCCATGGACAGACCAAGGTTGTGTCAGGTCCTTCCATTTTCTCCAGCACAAGCAGGAGTCCCAGCTCGTCAGCCAACTTCTGGAAGGTATTCATCAGTGTGGCACACTCGGGCGTTCCCACTCTCCCCATGAAGAGTAAGTAATCTAATAATGCATGACTTGCCATTTTCATGCCCTCTGCCAGACCACTCATTCAAGTATTGAGCTGAACTTCTCAAAAGCCACTCATGAATCTGAACATCCCATGGACATGACTTTGTCATGGAACCCTGAAACTCAAAACTGAACAGCTGGCAATCATCTGGGTGGAGTTGGAACAGCCAAAATGCTGACTTTATGTCAGTTTTTCCTAGGAGGATCCCCTTTCCACACGTCCAGTTAAAGAATGCATAATGTACCTAGCACAGCTCAGAGGGATGGCATCATCGACTGAACCTGCCTTTGGAGAAGAGAGATGGTGAATAAGCCAGAACTCCCCAGGGACCTTATTCAGGAGGACCACCCCAAGAGGGGAAGCATGCAAGTCACCCAGCCTAGGATTGTAGCGGTATGCCGCCATGGCAGCTGTTACCGACGGAAACTCCTATTCCGCACATTGCGGCATGGTTCGGCAGAGGCAGATTTCCGAGGGCTGCAGCTGCGGTTTGTCGCTATTGGTGCCGTGGATGCATACCGCTACAATCCTAGGCTGGGTGACTTGCATGCTTCCCCTCTTGGGGTGGTCCCCAAGAACTGGTGAACGGAACTGGTGAACGGAAGCG
>QEPC01008797.1:3672167-3712578 GCA_003113815.1 Sphenodon punctatus
GTGTGTGGTGCTTTTTAGGCTGACACAAGAGACAAGGGGATTATAGTTGCAACTTGCCAGAAGGGGATTATAGTTGCTTATAGTGAATCCACAGTTATTAGACAGGCTGCAAGTTCACTTAGGTGGGTGGCAAGTTTTGCAGTAGCCAACTAGGACTGGCAGTGGCTACTGGGGGGATGGATTTTCAAGTTGAAAAGCAAAAAGTAGGCAACTGGGCAGGATGGCTTCTCAAGTAGAAAAACCTGTTAGCTGGCCGGCTATTTGACTGCGCTCTCAAAGTGAGAGATAACAAACAATGCAGCTGGGAGTGGCTCAGTGGGGATCGTTGAGATGGGGGCGGGTTACTAATTCAGTGAGTGGATCACTGAGCCAACTCCCCTTGTCTACCTAGCCGCCCGGTACAGTTAGGTAGCCAGCCCAGTGCTACTGAGTCACTGTAGCCAACAGAAAATTCCACTCACCGTACCCCCTCTCCTGCTGAGCTGCCAAGCCTGTTTTACAACTAGCAAATATTTATTCGAACAACACAAATACATGGCACAAATGTATATTGCCTGGATGCAGAATGCAGAGGGATGCAGAATCCAGAGGCCTGGGTGTACTGCTGGTCCTGTTTGCAGAGCACACTGAAGACTGGAATGGAGGGCTTTTAAAGTTGTAAAACTTGCCTAAAGTAGCTGGCTCTTTACTACTCTCAAAGTGAAAGAAAACATACAATGCAGCTTGGAGTGGGACTGCTTGAGATGGGGGCGGGCAGGGTACTACTTCAGTGAGTCTGCTGATTCAACTACCCTTGTTTTACAATTTGTTTGTAAAACACTCTGTCTTGCCTGGGTGGGAGGGGTTGTCTCGAGACTTTGAAAACAACAGACTGAAACAACTAAGAAGAAATTATTATTTATTGAATGAAAAAAAAACAAAAAACCTCCACGGATCAAACAGTTTAAATTAAGTTTGAAATCAAATCAACTTATTGTAACCAAATCAAGGAACATAACCCACTGTCACAGAGTCACCCACGGGTGGTTGTTGGTGGGGAACCCGGCCGGCACAACTCGCAACGGGCACAGCAGGAATGGGCTGCAGTAGGGATGCAGTGGAGGAAGCAATGAAGTGGACATCATGGAGGAGGCAGGCTGGGCAGTGATGACCCACAGCAGTGACAGGGCGGAGGCAGGCTGCGGGCAAGACATAGTCATTACCTGGGGGCCACGGAAGGTGACCCAGCTCCAACAGGCGGTGATAGGCAGCACCACGTGACCTCCGGTACCCACGGGCCCTGTGGATAGAGCAAAAGAAGGAGACAGCCATGGAAGGGCCCCCCTTAGCAAGACAGGCTGTGAAGGAGGACATGCTGTACACATACAGAGCGGAAACGGTCTCTGCCGCAGACCAAAGCACATGCGAGCACATCATCTCTGGGATGCGACCATCGGGAAAGGGACGAGGCCCAGTGTCTCCGCATGCAGCTGCCAGTCGAGTGCACTCAACTCAGAACCAAAGTAGCGGAGCCCTGAACTTAGACTCGCATAGGCACCTGTGCGTCTGTCCGGGCAGTTGGCAAGCAATTGCATGGCCGGGGAATTCCAAAGATCACACAGGGTCATTGTCTCGTGGAAGCTCAAGCTATGGGTTGCTAATATGCCAGTGATCCCTGGGGAAGAGCAGCATCCAGCCATCGTCTCCAGCAGCAGAACGCGGATGTAACTAACTGTTGCAATGAATGGGTGGCTCGAAGCCCTAGAGGGACGGGAGGCAATGGGGGAGCTCCAAGGACAGATAAGCCCATGAGGTGCCATCCGGAATGTTGTAATGAATTGAGAAGAAGCGATTCGAGGCATGGGATGCGGAAAGCGCAGGTGCTAGGCTAGCCTAGATGAAACTAGGAGAACACACAGAGGAGGGCATTCAACACACAGACCAGGGACGGAACACGCGAGGTGAGGGAGTCAGAGTACAACAGAACAGACAGCCAACACAGAGGGGTGGGCGAGGTGATCTGCGCTGCCCTGCTTAGGCAGGGGTACAAGGCTGCCACTCCAGTGGTGCTGTCAGTGCTGCTGAGCCTGCCACCTCCTCATTCTCCACCTCCATTCCTCTCTTGGCCACCTCCGATTCCTATCCCTCCTGCCTGGCTCCACCACGAGTCCATGAGTCATGGCACGTCCAGGTGCTGTACTGTGTCCAGTCCCACCCAGTTTAAATCTCCCTCCTAGGCTTGCGTTGTTGCTCATTGCCTAGCAGCGACGCAGCGTGCTTAAAGTTTCTGCCCGGATATGTGAAGAAACTCCACGAATTTGATATACGTTAATGTAATAAGAAAACATATTTTTAATAATTTAATAACAAAGCAAGCAACACAAGACAGCAAGAATTATATTATTACAAAACAGTTACACTAATGTAACAATATTAAAAAAATGGTTTAGGTTAACTAGAATTTGAACACGCAGAATGACAACTAAGAATTGCATCATAAGCAGGAACTGCCATGCTATTTACATAGTTACACTCAGGAAGCATCGCTTAAGTGGTGAGCAATTTTTTCAGCTTGTGCATAAGGGGCTAAGGTGGATGCAGGTGATGGAGGGGTGTTAATGTCTTTGGCATTTTTTGTCAATAAATAAATAAATAAATAATCATAATTTATTATTATTAATAATTATATAATAATTATTATGCTATAATAATACTAATAAATAAATATTTTTGCCATCAAATATTGTGGCGCAATTTTTTTTATGTTTTGTGCTGGATGGTCTGGGGGTGGATGGTTGCAGAGGGATGATGGTGTATGGGGCCTGGATGGTTGCGGAGGGCATGTGTAGCTGTGGCCTAGTGGAGGAGTGCAAAGGGAAAATATGCATCCATAGTTGTGATGGGAACTGCATGTGAATAAAAAAGGGGCATACCCCTCAAAGATGTATTATTAAACCTACCGTTTGTGGGTTAGCCGTACCCATTTTGTCTTTTCAATGGGGGAGTGTGTGTGTGTGTGTGTATGTATGCCATTGCCTACTTACTTTATAAGCCAGATGATAAGACGCAGAAAAAGGGTGGAATCTTCTGTACATCCACCACAAAGCTGAGACACTGAGCCATACGATAGGACTGATTTAAAGCTGTAATGCGTAAGGGGCTGATGGACTTGGACCTAGGAGACCAGGGCTAATTTAAATAGGAAATGACTCATTGAGTGGCCTTGGAGAAGTAAAAACCTCTCATTGTCTCAGTTCCCCATATGTAAAATGGGAATACATGTGTATCTGTTTTTCCCTACTACAGCTCTGTGGAATGTGTCTAACACTGAAGATGACCAGAGTTTCTGTGCCAATGGGTTCACTTCACATGGTGTGGCAGAACTTCAGCTGCTCCTATGGTCTCCTAAAGCAATGCCTCGCTACAGGCAGTTTGTGTTCCGTGGGTGGCCCCCCCTTGGGGAAAAAGGAAGAAGTCGAAGACAGCTTTCTATACCTAGTGTTCATACCTTTTAGGCTTATATGTGTTGTGCTTATAATGCTCATACCTTATATGTGTTGTGCTTATAATGCTCATACCTTATATGTGTTGTGCTCTCTTCATCCTTATAGGTGCAGAGCACTCTCCCCACCCCAGCAACATGGACACACTGCTGCTTGATGGGATCAGTGGGAATCATAGGTCCAAACCTTAATGGAAACATGCAACATAAAAACTAGACTGGGGGAAATTCAAAATAAAGTAAATCACTCTTGCTTGGGGGGGAGGGGACTTTTGTCTAGTGGCATTCTAGCCGCCTGTGCTCTCTCAAAATCATAGATGTGTAGTTTTGAAAACATACAATGCTTCAGTGGCCACTCCTATGAGGAAGCCTTTGTAGGCTGGGGGAGGGGACGTTTTGCTACTCTCCTATTTGTGAGAATGTGAGGACGGGAGGGAACCACTAGAAGAAGAACAGAAGATTGCCACCTTGTAAACAAGGTTCTTCGAGATGGCTCCAAACATTCTCACAAATGCCCACCCAGACAGTTAATTTGGCTTGAAGTTCAAATTCAAGTAAAACACTCTTGCCTGGAGGGGAGGGGACGGTTGTCTAGTGGCATGCTGTATGAGTCATTCACTCAGCTCAGAAGACTTGCTCCGAAGGTGGGGGGGAGGGTACATTTGGCTAACACATTACAGAATACAGAGCAACTGGGTAGACAGCTGAGCCGCCTATGTTCTATCAAAGTCATAGATGTGTGGTTTTGATAACATACAATGCTCATACAACTGGTTCGATAACGTGTGTTTGATGCCCGCCAGATGTTCACCACAGTGAACCTCTGGCAGGAATCAAATTGACCATGCTTTTGGCCCTCCTCGGGGGAAGAGGGCCAAAAGTGCGGTTAGCTGAGCCATGGCCTGGAATTGGCCGCCGGTAACTTCTGTTACCGGTGCTGATTCCGGGCCGTGGCCCGGACCACGGTTCGGCATCGGACGCAGCAGCCGGATTGGCCACTGTGCCTGCCCATCTCCGGCAGGGTGGGCATCTGGAGGAGCGTGGGGGGGGTGGGGCCATGAATCTGCACGTTGCACCACTCACCCCTGGTCCCCCTGATTCCCTGCCGGGATTGGCCAGCACGTCTGCTGGCCGTTACGTTTTGATCCCGATGGGGGATCAATTGGGTGATTCCATGATGGGGCAAAAGCCATCCCGTCATGTCTGAAATTACCCCACAATTCTGGAGGTGAGGCTGGCCTCACCTCCAGAATCATGGGGTGATTTCAGACATTATGAGATCACGGTGAACCACGGTGAATACCCACCTGTGGTCACTGTGCCTCGAACGTCTGTTTGGCAGCCGCCAGATGTTCGCCACGGTCAATACCCACATGGGGTCATTTTCAACCATGCTTCCCGGGATCCCCGGGGGACTTTCGTGGGAAGCGTGGTGAAAGTGATCCCCAGTGGGGACAAAAAAAAAATCACATCTGGTCAGGTGCCATGGCCCGGGATTACCAGCGGGATCCCGGGCCGTAGTGAATTTGGCCATACGCTGCGGCCGCATTGGCCCCGCCGCCTGCCCGTCTCCCCAGAGGGCGGGCGGCGGGGAGCATGGAAGGGTGGGGCCATGTGGCCACACATTGTGTCGCGCAGCCCCGCCCCCTCCCAGATTCCCTGCCAGGATCCCCCGGCACATCTGATACGGCGTGACGGGGTCATCCCAGCGGGGGATGATTTGGTTGTTTTTGGTACGGGACCAACCAGCCCCATAATGTCTGAAAACACCCACGGTTAGCATTGACTCATGCCAGGTATTCACCATGGTGAACATCTGGTGAGGCTCCCACAGATGTTTGTGTGATCACAGCCACAACACCGAATCCACTGGGATTCGGTGTGGTTGACTGTGATCATGAAATGTCTGAAATTACCCATATTCTCCAAGAATATATATATTGTAACCAATAATATTTTTGGTGTGCTTCTGTAGTGCTTTTATAGTAGTGTGTAAGCCAGTTTGGCAGGGTAATAAATTGTAGTATTTAGTCATAAAAATTTTCTACTGTGACTTTTTGGTGAGGAAACTTAAGCTTTCCTACAGAGATCCCTTACCCCATGGTGGAGCCAATTCCTGGGAGAATCTCAGGGTAACAAAGATTCAAAAGAAGGTCACCCAGGAAAAAAGTTTGAATACTGCCTTAGGGACTGCTAGTCGGAAAAAATTCTAATTCCCAATTCATGGAGACATTATGAAGGGAGGGGGTGAAAGCTTCAATGCCCCACTGGATGAAACCAACATAGGGTGATTTCAGATGTTACACGGATCTGATTCACCACAGTGGATTCCCAGCGGGGGCGAGCTGGATAACCACGCGCAGTGGTTCAGAAAATCCCCGGACAGATGTGATGGGATCAGGACCATGGTGGGGAATCGGACAGGCAAACCACAGCCTGGGGCAGTGCAATAGACATTACGCCAATTCTGGACCGTGGTCAAAACACCCAGATGGCGCTGGGGAAGGGTGGGACACAGACATGGCTGGCTGAGGGCAAACAAAGCCAAAAGCACCCACAGGGAATGTCCACACAAGGGAAACAGAAAGGGAGGGGGGAGAGGGAGGAGAGCCGCCGAGAAAGCACAAACAACGGGCACATAGACGAGGACACAGTGAAACTCACAGCACACACACACACCTTGGCGCACACACACCTGCATGGGAAATGAAGGGGAGGGGGAATACAGTGGGATGGACAACACACAGGGTGCAATGGGAAAGGGGGAACAGCCCAGGGGCAAGGGCAGGACACAGGGAGCGGCACCCAGAATCCCCACAACAGCACATCCTGCATGGGCAACACCACAGCTACACAGGCAGCCCAAGAACGGGGGAGGGGAGACCCCTTGGGCAGATCACAGGCACAGGGGGGATCCCACATGGAATAGGGAGGGGCCCAGGAACAGTCCAGGAGGCTGGCAAGGACCCCATGCACCTACAAGGGTACAACAGATGGGACGGAGGCGAGACGGAGCCGTGGAGCAAGGTAACTGATCCAACGTCAACAAGCCCACCTGGGAGGTCCCCCGGAGGTCCGGTATGGGTGCCCCTGGGAACACACCATCACACAGTAACACCTGGGGGGGTGGAGACGGGCACAGGAGGGAATGAGGCCAGAGCAGGATGGACAGCAACACCTGGGGAGCTGGGAAGCGGCACACCGTTCAGGACACAGCCACAGGAGAAGGCAGCCACCGAGGGGAACACCAATTGCAGAGGTAGATGGGGGGGCGGAGGGGGCACAAAGCCACAGGCAGGATCAGCGGAACACCAGGAAGCAGTCAGCACAGCAGAGAGCCAGGAACAGCAGGGAGGGGAGCGGCAGCAACCCCCAGCATCAGGGTGGAGGCAGGAGCCCCCAGTGGGCCCATCATCCAGGGCCCAGAAGGCACAGGGGGGCCTCACAGCCAGCTGCAGGGGACAGGTGCACGAAGTGGGGCCACTGAAACATGCCCCGACGGAAGCCCAGGTCAGACATGTGGTGGGCCACCAGGTAGTAAGTCTCAAAGGGATCCTGAGTGGAGAGCCCCACCTGCCCGTCGGATCGGGACCACACACCAGCCAGCGCCTCTACCTCTGCCTCGGAGGGCTCCAACAAGGCATAGTCAGCAGGTGGGCGCCACAGAAGGTGACCCAGCTCCAGCAGGCGGTGATAGATAACTCTGCGAGACTGCAAGTAGCCATGGGCCCCATGCACACATCAAAAGAAGGACACATCCAGGACAGGGCTGCCCTCCACCATACAGGCCCTGTAGCCAGCCAGGCTGCACACAGAGAGGGCAGACACGGTCTCTGCTGCTGACCATCCCACATGCGAGCAACTCATCTCTGGGATGTGCCCATCAGGAAAGGGATACAGGCCCAGCATCTCCGCATGCAGCCAGCAATTGTGAGCACTTGCAACATGCCCATGGTAATGGAGCCCCAAGCTCATACTCTCGCATGCACCTATGAGGCTGTCCGGGCATCTCAGAGCAATTGCACGGCAGGGGAATGCCACAGGTCACACAGGGCCATGGTCTTGTGGAAAGTCCAGCCACGCAGGGCGCCTGGGGTGCTGGGGCCTGAGAGCCCAGGGGAAGCATGGCCAGCCATGGTCCAGCAAGCACCTGATACTAACTGCATGGAAAGGGGGGGCCCACATTCCCTAGAGGGACAGGAGGGGCAGCAGAGGAGCTCCAAGGCCAAGCAATAAGGGCACAGGCTGGAACAATGTTCGGAGACTGAGTGAGGCATGGGGTGCGGACCCAAGCCAGCTGCTGCAACAGAGCACACAGACAGGGCAGCCTACACACTAATCAGGGTGAACAGGACAACAGGCATCTGATACATAGAGGTGGGAGGTGATGACAGCAAACATGCAACTGTTGCCCTCATGCCTGGGCACATGCTGGACAAGGTGCCAGGCCCCGGACAGGGAACGCATGCGTGCGCATGGGGGCGCCCTCAGCCTTGCCACCCCTATCACCCTGCAGGAGCCGGCCCTACCGGTCATGGGGGGCCACCCGGGATGACCCGAGGCCCCGAGCCTGAGTGACAGGGCTCGACCTGGGGTGTGTGGTGACACGTGACCCACCCTATAGCAGGAGCACTTCCCCACCACCCAGAGCACAGGTCTCAATGGAGCTGACATGGTTGGGTGCCTGCTGGATGCATCTAGCATTCTGTGGTGAGTGGTACCACTCAGACATGGCCCTCTGGCGCTTCCATACAGCTGAGGTGCACCAGGCTGCCTGGTTGCACCGGAGCATGGCCAGGAGTGCGGCCAGAGCCCTGAGAGCCCACCATGGCCGCAGGTGCTCCTTGGCCCACCTCAGGGCCCAGCGGGTGTCCGCAGTGGCCAGGCAGGCCCTCTTCCATGCTCTGCAGCGGGCTGCTGCACTCCGCGAGGTGGCAGGCTGGCTCCAGTGGCTGCGGGAGACCATGGGTCATGCTGCCTAGATAGCTATGCCCATTTACCAGTGGTTATAGGTCATGGAGAGGGCCCATGGGTAGTGGTCCAGGGTGCTGGCCTGGTGGGACGAGGCTGCCTGGTGAGCACACATTTCGATAGACAGGTACACCCTACTGTGACTCCTGGAGCTGTTAACTCCCTGGCTGGAGTGGCAGCACACTCCCATGTGGATCCCCATTCCCATGGTCCAGCAGGTGGCCATTGGGGTCTGGGCCCTCGCAATGCCCGAATCCTGCCGGTCCAGTTCTCAGCATTTCGGTGTTGGCTTGAGCACCGTCACTGGGACCCTGTGAGATGTCTGCGAGGTGGTGGAGGGAGTGCTCCTGGACCAAGCGAGCCAGCTGGTGGACCAGGAGGCCATGATAGCCGGAGTCACGGCTGGTGGGTTCCCCAACTGCATGGGTGCTGTGGACAACACCTACATAGAGACCCTCTGTGGGAGAGGCCTCGGAATATGTCAACAGACACAGGTACCACTCCCTGCAACTGCAGCTGGTTGTGGACCACCAGGGGTGGTTTATAGACATCTACACGGGCCACTCTGGCCACAGCCATGATGTCAGGATCATAACCATCTCGCCCTTCTTTGCCCGGATGTACCGTGGGGACTTTGTGGACATGGGGATGACCTGGATTGAAGGGGTGCTGATGCCCCTGGTATCCTGGGGGACCCGGCCTACCCACTTACCCGCTAGCTGATGAAGTTGTAACTGGTCGCCCGGAACCCAGTGGAGGTGCTGTACAATGCCCACCTGTGTGCAAGCAGGACTTTGGTTGAGAGGGTCTTCGGAGCCCTCCAGCATTGCTGGAGGAGACTCGTAGGCTGCCTGGACTACACGGTGGAGACCTCTGCCCTGGTGATTGGTTCCTGATGTGTGCTGCACAATGTGTGCAAGACCAAGGGGGCGGCCCTCGACTACGCTGTGCCCCGCCGACCTCCTGGCCCAGTGCCTCTCTATGTGAACGTGGAGAACCCCCAAGAGTACCTATACGTGAAGCGCATCCATGCTGCCCTTGCTAGAAGGATCAGCCGGGAGGCCGAGGCCTGAGGGCGCAGTACCCCCTCCCCACCACCCCAGGCCCACTGCCCTAACCCACTGAGCACTGTGTACCCCTTGCTGCCCCCCCAACTTGACCTTGCACATAACCACGGATGTTCTCGGGGTGCCCATGCCTTTACCTTTTTCCCTTCCATACAGGTGTCCCGAACACCAACACCACCGCCTCCCCCCACCTTCTGGTACAGTCCCACTCCGCCCTCAGGCAGCTCTCCCCCTTCCCCCATCCCCCTCCCCCTCAGTTGCATGGCATATGTGGGCTGGTCCCCCTGCCACTGGTGCTGCCCGGTGCCTTCCCCCAGTGTGCCCCTGCCTCCCCTCCCCCACACCACAGGTCTCGGGTCCCCCGCCTGGACTCCCCGGGCACCCTCCCCTTCCCCCTTGCCGGCATGCCTCACCTGGGACCTCTGGCTGCTCCCGGGCCAGCTCGCCTTCTTTCTCCTCCGGTGGCTGCCATGGATGCTGGGTTGAGCTGTGCCCTGTGGGGATACGGCAGTGTTTGGGTGGGAGGCACTTGACCCCCATGTGCTGTGGGGCCTCCTTCCCATGCTCTGTGGTTTCCAGGGTTGCAGGAGGTGGCCCTGGTCCTGGTGTGACCCCTTCCTACCCCCTACCCCCCTCGACCTGTCCCCCCTGGGCTGTGTCCCCTCCCACTCATCTGCTTACCTTCGATGTTGGTCTCAGAGCCCTCTGAGGGTGGCCCCTTTTTGTTGCTCTGGTCCCCCTCTGTCCACTGGCTGAGGCTGACCAGTGTGCTGGCCTTGGACTCTCCCGGTCCGGACAGGGCCTGGGGGCTGCAGGGCCCGCTTCTTGAGGGGGGCCAGCTTGTCCCAGAGGTTCTGGGTCATTCCTTGGTGGGTTCCTGGAGCCGGTGCCTTCTGGTGGGGTGATGAGGGGAGGGGTACCTCAGCCCATTCCCTGCCCTGGACCACAGCACTCCACACAAGGCGCAGGGCAACTATTGAGCCCTTCATTTGCAGGATGCGGTCCAGGACATCGTAGTATGGGGCGGTCTGTGGTCTGTGGCCAGACCGCATGTTATTGTCCCAAATCGCCTTGTACCCCCTTTAGCTCCTTCGTTTTGGACCTGCACTTGGCCACTGTCCTTTGGTGTCCTTCTGCCTCCATATATCTCACAATCTCCTGGTAGACGTGATCGTTCCTTTGGTGGATTGTGAGCTCCAGCTGCTCCAGGGTCCTCAGATCCAGATGAAGTCCAGGGTTTCCCTGTGCCCCCATTGCCACCCTTGGTGGTATGGCCTTCTCCTGCGGGTGCCCTCTGGGTCTCGGTCTTCCCCCTCCACCTGCCCTCTGGCCGTCTCCTCCAGGGGCTCAGGCTGCTGGGGCCATTTCCATGTTTGTGGATTGTATAGGGGGGGTTGGTTTGTCTCTGGGTTGCCTCAGTTCCATGTCCCTCTCCCTTTGAACCCTTTCCCCCCACCTGCCATCCCACCCACCCCCTTGGTGTCTCTGTGTCGCTGTTTCCCCCCTTTGGTCCCCTTACCCATTTCTGGGATGCCTCATCCCCTGGGCCGGTTTCAGGCACTGGGGCAGCCCATCCTGGATGCTGCTGCTGCTGCTGCTGGTCTTCCCCCACCGCCTCCATGTGCAGCACAACCATCTCCTCCTCTTCCTGTGCCTCCTCCTCCTCCTCTGCTCTCCTCTCCATTCCGCCTCGCTCCATCCCACCACGTTCCCCTGCTGCCGGGTACACTTTAAATCTCCCTCCATGGCCTGTGTTGTTGCTGGTTACCTAGCAGCGACACTGCGTGCTTTGTCCCCAGCTGGGGATTGTTTTGGTTGATTCTGGCTGGTGGTTGCCATTCAGATGTGACTTTTTGTTGTTTACCATTGGGAATCGCTTTAACCATGGTTCTGGAGATGGTCCTGGGGGGAGCTCTGGAAGGGTGGTTAATTTTGAACCCTGCTGAGGATTGAGTGTGGTGAACATCTGGCGAACACCGAACAGACGTTCAGGGCCCTTTGTCCCTGCCACGGGATTGAACGTGGTTCACTGTGGGTGAGTGTGATCTCATAACGTCTGGAAACACCCATAGTTATATAAAATCCAATAATATTCCATAAAAATATCTTAGAGCAGTGGTTTCCAATCAGGTTGTCTGGCATGAAAATTTAGGTAAGTATAGTTGCTCAGTGACCCATACCCCTTCAAGGTCACACCACAATTGTTACAATGGCTATTGGGTGAAATTGTATTTATTTAATATCATAGGTGTAATGGATAATTTACTAGTCCAATTAATACCCACTGCATTTTGTTCTTGGTTGCTGAAAGAAGTGTTTGAGCCCCACAACGGTTGGAACTTCTGTCCTAGAAGCCTATAAAATTTAAATGAGAATGAGCTCCCCTCTACAAGGGATTGAACTGTCCTGTTGAGTGTGACAGCACAGATATAATTATTGATCAAAATCCGTAGGATTTTCTCATTTTTTACTTCAGTCAAAAATGTAAATTCCAGAAACTGTAAGTCTGAGATTACTCTTTGTGTCAAGAAACAACAAAATATATTTTAGTGCAGAGGGTGACTGAGCATGCACCGCAGCTAGCAGCACCTGAGGAGAGCTCCCGCCACTCCAGTGTGATTCTGTCCTGATTCTGCTGCTAGGTGCATGTTTAAGTTCCCAAAATACCCTATGAGGGGACCTAAGTGCAACCCCCCTTGAACTAAAAAGGAAAAGAGAGGAAAAATATGTTACAGAAGTACTGTTTGCCAACAACGCTTCCTAGGCAGGTCGCTGAAGCGCTGAGTAGGGCTGTAGCAGAATATCGCAGCAGTAGCTATTTCCGCCGGAAACAGCGTTTCCACAATTAGTGGTATGGCGTGGCAGAGGCTTTCATTCTGCTAGTTTCATTCCGCTACTTTCACAGTTCCACTAATTTCATTCCACTACCTCCACAGGCTTCGCAAAATAGCAGAAACATGACATTTTCGCTACTTCCGCCATTCTGCCAGTGCCACAAAATAGCGGAACAGCGGTTTTCTGACAGTTTCTGCAATTTTTCCACAATTCCACAATTTGCAGAATGCCGGCGGAATTAGTGGAATGTCCTCAGAAAAGCCGCGGTGTGGTGCGGGCAATTCCGAAATGGCGGAATGGAATCGCGGCACAGTAACAGCTGCTGCCGCATCAGCCCTAGCGCTGAGCCCAGTACACAAAATGATGGATACGCTGGCAGTGCAGACCCCACTGCTGTCAACTGAAGCAGCCTGTTTACACTGCTCCGAAGCCTTTGCAGATATCAAAACAGAGCTGCAGAGGAAGGATAAAAAAACCCGGCTAGATTAGGTAACCAACAAATTTGCTACAGTCCACTCATCTCTGGGGCAGGTTAACAAAAAATAAAGTAAATAAAAGGGTGGGCATGAGGAAGGAATGGATGGCTAGCATCGATGAGAGGGAGTTGGAGGAAGATTCCCTGCACCAGTCATTGCTAGATAGACTCCAGCACCTAGAAGAAAAGTGTGAAGAGTTAGAAAATAGAAGCCACAGATAGAATCTGTGCTTCTTGGGGTCCGTGAAGGGATGGAAGAGAGAGACAAGTGTTTATGCATAAATCAGCTTCTGCAACAGCGCTTCCCAGAAAGCAACCATTTCAATAATGTGGGTATTGAGTGGACACATAGGTACTTCAAGCAATGACCTAGGGATGACCAGCCCTCAGAGCAATTATTACCAAATATGAGAGATTTGTGGAGAAGGAAGAAACAGTAAGGCTTCCCCGTCGAAACAAGAATCTGGAAGTCCAAGGAAAAAAACAAATAGTCTATCAGGATTTGGCTATTGAGACCCAAAACAAGTGCAGAAGTTGGGGTAAGTACATGGGACCACTTACTGCAGAAGTATACAAGCTGCAAATCCTCTATCCTGCATCATTCAACATCCTAGTACAAGGGAAAAGGAATTTTTTTTTCATAACCCTGCTGATTTTAAGATCTTTATATAGCATGGGCTCAAGAGCAAAACAAGAAACTCCTCAAGAAGAAGCAGAAGTGGATTCCCTCAGTCTGTGACACTGGATAAGTTGAACACTTTATCAATTTGTTTTATCAGACTATATTCAAAACCCAGATTGTGAAGAAAGCAAATGGGCTGCTATTTGTTTTTGTCATACATCAATGCTGGCGAATAATACTCTTTACAGAGAATAGTAAAATGTTGTAACTTATTAAAAAGTTGATATCTCTGATAGATTTTATATTAAGCATAATGAGTCACAGAGTAAAATTTGTCCTTAGAGTGGGAAGTCCTTTATTAGGAAGTCATACTTCCTTGGTTTTAGAATACTGCAAAACGAGGAGGAAGTAAAGACTGCGTAGAACAAGGCAAAAAGTTATTTTCTTGTTTCAGTTGCCTCTACCTCATCTCCCTAGGGGTAATATCAGACAGTACGTGCTGTCGGGTCACCACAGTGGATTCCCATCGTGACGAGCCCGCTAAACCCCTCCCGTGGTCTAGGAAAGCCCCGAGCAGACGTGATGGGAGCAGGACCACAGCAAGGAAATGGATGGCCAGACCATAGCCTGGGGCAGCACAACAGATGTTACACCAATTCTGGACTGTGGACAGAACACCCAGAAGACACCGGGGTGGGGCAGGGCGGGAGGCAGACATGGCCGACAGAGGGCAAACGAAGCCAAAAGTGCCAAAAGGCAATGCCCACACAAGGGAAATGGGAAAGGAGGGGGAGGAGGGAGGAGAGCTGCTGAGGTGGCACACACAACAAGCAAAGGGAAGCCACGGACACAGCAGAAGACAAACCACACACACGCATGCCCAGGCACAAACACACCCAAACGTGAAAGGAAGGAAGGTGGGGAGCACACTGGGAAGGCCAACACACGCAGTACCATGGACATGGGGTGGTGGTGGTGTGGGGAGTCCTGGGCCAAGGAAGTGGAGGGGACCGGGATGGGAACAGTCCAGGACATGGTGAAGGACACCGAGTATCCCACGGACATCACAGGCAGCACGGGCCACCTCACAGCAACACAGGCAGTCCATGTCACATGGGTCCCCAGTGGGACAGAGCAGGGTCACAGAGGGAGGGCAACCAAGCCAGGAAAAGCACCAGAGCGGTCCGAGGCAGGTCCATATGGCAGGGATACCCCATGCTGATGCAAAGGCATGACCAGGGCTGAAGGTGACCTGGAACCGGCGTGCAGGCCAGGCAGCCCAGGAGGCATGTTGGTGTTGAGGTATCATTCTCAGCAATGGGACCCGCGGTCGTGGGTTCAAATTCTCATAGGTGTTGTTGTTGGGTGTGAAGGAAAATGGTTGTGTGATGGAAATTGGTTTCACAGTGGCTGTTGGTGGGCCCTACTTGAGGGCCAGAGGCATGACTCCAAAGCAAGTGCAGTTTGTTGGTCTAGAGGAAAGATTCTTGCCTGTGGAATTAGAGGTTCTGGGTTCAAATTCCGATTTGTGGCGCAAGTGTTAAAAGGGCTGTACTTTTAAGAAAAAAAAATCTCTTGCCAGCTCTCAGAGGATCAGATTAAAATGAGATGTTAAAAAAAATCAACACTACAGGGCAGACTGAGCATGCATGCCGAGTAGCCATGCGGGGAAACAGCTATGCTCGGCCCGATCGCTTACAAAGATATAAAAGCAGCTTGCTGGCTTATAAGTAGGAAAAACAGTGTTCCCTCATGAGCGGGAGGACCCGGAGGCATTCGCAACTGAAAAAGAATGTGATAAAAGGTACAATCCAGTCCTTTTGCAAGGCTCAGAGTGGTGCTCCATGAGGGCCCCGGGAGGAGGGGAACAAAATGGCGGCATCAGCATTAACTGAGAGCCCCGAGTGGGAGAGAACTGAGGAGAAGGATGCATGTTCCCAGATAGCTAACCTGACTGAGCTGATAAAATGCCAGCATGAGAGCTCTGAAATGGACAGAGAGACTATAAAGGAGGGATTAACGAAGGTGATCTCAGTTACAGAAATCCAGAATAAGAAATTTGATACCTTAGCAAAGAGGGTGACTGAATTGGAGACCAGGCTGGGTCAACAGGAAGACTATGCTTCCAGAAGGAACGAAAGGATAAAGAGCATGGAACTGAATGTGAATATGCTGATTAATAAAATTGAAGACTTAGAGAATCGCAGCAGAAGATGCAATATTAAAATAGTGGGGGTGACAGAACAGAGAGACACTACGAATATCAGAACTTTAGTGTTGGAAATTCTCACAAAGGTATTCCCCCGCAACCCTGAATTGCATAATATAGAGACTGAGTGTGCACACAGGGCACTCCGTGCAAAACCTAAAGGGGGGGGACCTCCCACGAGCCATCATTGTCAAATGTCTTAGGTATCTCGACAAGGAGGCTATCTTAACTGCTGCAAGAAAAGAGAGAGAGCTTAAATTTGAAGAAAAGTGAATTCTATTTTATCCAGACCTTGTCACAGAAACATTAAACAAGGGAAAGCAATGGAAAGATCATCCTAACCTCTTCTACAAGAATGGCATTAGAGCACGCCTGTTGTTCCCAGAAAAAATTTCTTTCTGCTATCAAGACAGGCTCCGAGTCTTCACGCATGTGTCACAATTGAAGGTGTATATGGATAAGTTCATGGCTGACCTGACTTGGACAAAAACTCTGACCTGAACAGGAAAGTTGCTAGAGCTGGTGTATTAAGTTTGATAGAGTTCAGCAGCAGGCAGGTATATCTGATAAAATAGGAGGCGAATATGACATGTTTTAGTTTATGCTCACTGCCTACTGAGTAATAAGAGGGCACTATTGCCTAGTTGACTGCAGGGTATAATAGGCATCGGTTCTATGAATGCTCAAAGTTGTATAATAGGCAAGTAGAGTGGTAAAAATATGGTTGCTATTATCAAATGTTTTAAATCCTGTCTATCTCTCATTTGGTCACAAGAGGGTGCTGGAGTAGACAAGGCAATGATACTATGAAGGTTAAGATAAACTTGTTAATGAAACCATGAGGCCTCTAATAGGACAGGTAGCCCATATTCAAAGATGCTTAAGGAAAAATAGATCAGGCGGGGTGGATGCATAGTACCATACCGCATGAGATTAGTCTCTGAACCCCCTGCAGAGTGACAGGGACTCTGCATCAGAGCTAAAACTGTTGTTTGTTGTATATATAGCTATTATTTGTCTTAATTTTTATAATTTCTCTCAGTATACAGTGACGAAGGTGTGGGCTGGAAAGGCAATAAGACTGGGACAAGGTAATGGGCTGTGAAGGACGGCCAGTCAGGATGAGGTAGGATGTGGAGGGAGAGGACACCACAGAGAGAAGGGGGCTGCTCATGAACATCTTGATAGGGGAGTGAGTGGAAGACAGAGTTGTTGTTATATAGAAGACAGGTACCAAAATGGAATTCAACGTAAAAATGGAGGAACTTAGTTTGGCCACGTTAGACTCAATAACCCCATAAAAAGATGCAAATTATGGCAGTTTGTAGAACAAAAGAGAATTGAGATAATGGCGGTGCAAGAGACTCATTTGCAGAGTAAAGATAACTTCAGGGTGAAAAATAAAAAATATAATAAAGTCTATTTTGCTAATGCACAATGTAAAAAGGCCGGTGTTGTGATTGCATTTGCTAATACTATTAAGTTTTCTTGCCATAAGAGAATAGCAGATAAAGAAGGCAGGTATCTCATCTTGGTTGGGGAGATACAGGAACAAATGTATACACTGGTCAGTGTATACGCGCCCAATAAGAATACCCTGGCATATTTTAGGAAAACTGTACTGGTCATAAAGCAAGAAAAGAAAGGTAAACTGATAATATGTGGGGATTCTAATACCCCCTTAGTAACACTGGATAAATCCAGTCTGGTCAAATTTTAAAAATACCAATTGAGAATAATTAGACTAATAGAAGAGGAGGGGTGGGTGAGTGTCTGGCGCACTAAGGATCCAACACAAGGAGATTACTCCTTCTACTCTAATAAGCATTTAACATATTATCTAATCGACCACATAGTTATAGAAAAAAGAACCTACCAAGCAGATTTTCCATGCCAGATCCCGCAGAACACATTCACAGACCACAGTGCAGTATGGCTTAAAATGTGCCAAAATTCAGTTACTAAAGACACAGACACATGTTGGATTCTGGAAAAATCAGTTTTAAGCGATCCACAAAATAAAGAACGAATTAAGAAAGATCCGATGGAGTATTTTAGTAATAACATGCAGGGTAATGTCTCCCCATTGGTGGTGTGGGACACGATGAAGGCGGTCATCAGGGGATCATATATCTCAGCTGCTGCACATAAATGGAGAGAAAAGATTAAAGAAATTAAGGAGTTGCAACTAAAACTATCTGCCCTACAGAAGATACAAAAGTCAAAACCAACAAAGAAAAAAGGGAAGGAAATAGGAGAATTGAGGGGAATGATAGATGCTATGAATACAGAGCATATAATAGGTAAACTGTGATACACTAAACAATTCTATTTTGAAAGAGCAAACAAGGCAGATAGAACGGTAGTCTGGATGGTTAAAAAACGAAGGGAAATAAATCATATCTCGCACATCAGAGATAAATCAGGACATAATAACCTGACAGGGGCCAAATTAAAGGAGAGGTTTGTTCAGTTTTATGCAGACCTCTACCAATCCACCCAACCATCTGAAAAAGCTATACAGGATTTTTAGAGAAAATAAATATCCCGCAATTGGAGGATGCATAAAGGTCTTACCTGAATGCTCCAATAACACAAGAGGAAATAGCAGGACCAATAAAGAATCTGCTGTCAAATAAGGCCCCAGGACCAGATGGGTACCCCACAGAATCTTATAAAATGAGTAATAAGGAAATAACCCCGGTCTTGGAGTCTGTGTTTAGAATGTGTATATCGCAAAGAAGCTTAGTTCAATCTGTTTACAAGGCCAATATTAAACTATGCCATAAAAGTGGAAAAAAATTAAAAGAATGTGCAGGATATCACCCCATATCCTTACTCAATACAGACGTAATGATCTTTACTAAAATTTTGGTTGACAGGCTGTAATTGTGTATTAAAGTTGTGATCTCACCAGATCAAACGGGGTTTATAGGGGGCAGGATGGGAATTGATAGTGGATATTTTCAGACGTTACGAGATCATGCTCAACCACAGTCAATTCCCTGTGGTGGGGAATGCCCTCGTAACGTCTGTAGGGGAACCGGAAGTCCCCCCCCCGATGTTAATCACGCTCATTCCGTGCCGGGAATCTCATTCGCCACGCGATCAGCTGGACTGGCGGGGCCGGCGCCGATTGCATGGTGAATGAGATTCCCAGCGGGGATGAAGGGGCCTGTCACGTCTGGACAGTGATTACGGCCCGGAATCCCTGCTGGGATTCTGGGCCGTGGTCATTTCAGGCGGGTGGTTATTTCTGTGTCTCCGCAGAGGGCGGGTGGTGGAGAGTTGTGGGGGGGGCAGGGGTGTGCAGCCACACGTTGCGCCGCATGGCCCTGCCCCCTCCCCAATTCCCTGCTGGTATCCCCTGGCACGTCTGTTGGCCGTGCCGGAGTCATTCCGGCGGGGAATCTAAGGGTTGTTTCTGTGACGGGGCGAATGCTACCCTGTCAAGTCTGAAAATACCCAATGTTAGGTAGGGTACTAATGTGCTATACAATATAACACAAGACAAAACAGTGGCGGCAATCATCTCCTTAGATGCAGAGAAAGTTTTTGAGCGTTTGGAATATTTATATCTGATCAAAACAATGGAACATATGGGCATTAGAGGTAATTTTCTCCAATGGGTCAAACTGTTACATAAATGCCCCACCTCCAGGTTAATAGTGAATGGGGACTTAACAAACAAATTTTCGCTCCAGAGAGGCACTCGACAGGGTTGCCCGCTATCTATGCTTCTGTGTGATATAGGGTTGGAACCGTTGGCACTTGCTATAAAACAAAACACACAGATCTCACGTGTCCAATTTGGGGAACAACAGGTTAAAATCTCTCTATACGCGGATGATACCATGCTGTTTCTGACCAATTTACAACAATCTACTCCTGCTGTATTGACCACGTTAGAACAGTTTGGTAAGGTGTGTGGCTATAAGGTCAATATAGCTAAATTCCAAATGTTTCTACTTAATGAGCAGGGGATTCCTAAATCAGAGTTGGAACATATTACCCCATTCCAAATAAATAATGCATCCCTAAAATACTTGGGAATAAACCTTTCAAAAAACAATTCAAATTTATACAAATATAACTACTTACCTTTGTTAGAAGAGGCCAAGAGACGCAAAGAAATATGGGTGGGAAGAAACTGCTGCTGGATGGGAAAAATAAATGTGATTAGAATGACATTATTAACAAAATTGCTATTTACCATAATAGCACTCCTTATCCAAGTCCCAGGATAATACTTTAATAAGCGTAACAAAATTATCAATAACATGATATGGAATAAGAACAAACCAAGGGTCAGACGTTCTATTATGTTAACATCAACAGGAAAAGGTGGTCTCAGTGTTCCAAATTTTAAAATCTATTACTGGGCATCTGTATTGAGGGGTGTAAAAATGTGGTACAAGGATAGAAGGGAGCGTGCTTGGGTGAAGCTGGAAAAACAAATTGCGCAGATTACTACGTTCAGACCCTATTTAATGGAAGAATCCCCTCCTAAAATGCAAATAAAAAATAAAATATTGCACCCGTTCATTGATACAACAACTAGAATCTGGAAAATGTGTCAATATAAAGCAGACATTACCCAGGGCAGGTCTCCATTCAAGCGAGTGCTTTGTGGGCCTCTCTCTCTGAGCGTTAGGGAGAAGGCAATCTTGGAGAGGTGGGAAAAAAAGTGCCTGGGGCAGGTGAAACAGTTTTATGTGAATGAGGATATATTAACCAGAGATACATTACAGATGCAATGTGGGGAAAGAATCGATGGATGGCTGTAGACCAAATTACATAGTTACTTAATGCATCCAAGAAATAAGCTGGACTTTATAAGGAAACCACATCCCATAGAGTTGGAGATGTTCAACAATACTCCGGAAATAAAAATTACTTCCAGGCTCTACCAGATCATTTGAAATGTATTCCTCCCCCCAGATGCAGGATACATCTGTGTATGGAGTGAGGCATTAAACCTTCCGATTACAGACAAGCAAATGATCAAAATATGGACCCATATGCAGAAATGTGCTGGCTCGCTGATGGTTCAAGAGCCGCAAATAAAATTAGTTCACAGATTCTATCTAACTCCGCAGAGGCTCCACCCGGTAAACAGGGGTTACAGTAATTGGTGGTGGTGGGACTGTGGCCAGATATGTACTTACTTGCAGCAATTGTGGGACAGTCCACATCCAGTAATAAATAAGTAATAAATAATTTTTGGCAAAAAGTATGAGGGACAATAGAGAAGCATACTGGAACAACGATACTATGTATGCCACAGTTAGTATTGTTGGGGCTATGGTCCAAAGAACTGGAGAAGCACCCCAAAGCTCCTGCTGGGAGGGTGATGATCCTGGCAGCCATCAATTCAATTCTGCAAAAGAGGAAAACGTCAGGGGGTCCGACTATCCGAGACTGGATAAAAAGACTTTGGGATGTATTAACAATGGAAAGGATATCTGCAGGTCTACAGGATACATTGGAGAAGGTTTATCAAATATGGACTCTGACTTGGAACGTACTTGTGGAACTTATAGGCATGGATAAGAGATAAAGATCTCCTAACCTTAAATCAATATGAAGATTGCATCTAATTATCCTTAATGGTGGATGTTTGTATATGCGAGAGAAATGTCTTTTTATTTCTTTATCCTTCAATATTGTGTGTATTATTGGTTAGATGAACAGGTATATGGATGGAAGAGCAGCAAAGTGAAGGTGCCCAGACTTCTGTGCGTATTTTGTGGATATGTTTCCTTGTACATTTTTTCTTATCTGTATTTTTATTTCAATTTAACAATAATAATAAAAAAAATCAACAGTAAATGGTCGGCTTAGGACGTCGATTTGTTGGTGAGACGCATGGTCGCGGGGCCCTAGAGAGGACCATAGGCCTCTCTTGGAAACAAGTGTGGTGTGTTGGTCTAAAGACAGGCTTCTTGTCTATGCACCTAGAGGTTGTGGTTTCAAATCCCAGTTGGTGCTGTTGTGGAGGAAGGGGTAGCTGTAGAGAAAAAAAATCATGCTGGCTCTCTGAGGTTCAAATTAAATAGTGATGTTGAAAAAAGCAAGACTATGCGGTCGGTTTAGGATGTCGGTTTGTTGGTGGCTGCTGGTGGGATGCAAGGTCCTGGGGCAATGCTTGAGGACCAGACGCCTGTCTAGCAAGGCATAGGACTTGTTGGTGTAGAAGTATCATTCTCAGCAATGGGACACAAGATCATGCTCTCAAATCCTCATCGGTGTTGTTGTCGGGTGGGAAGAAAAAGGGTCAAGTACAATAAAATCGGAAGAGCTCTTCTGCCTATGCATGGTGCAAAAATCATCTCCGTTCAAAAGGTGTCTACAATGTCATTTGTGTAAAACTTAAAGAGAAAGGGTACCAATACACACCCTTGTTTCACACCCACATGGACAGGGATGGATTCAGATAGATGGCCTTCCTTGTACAGGCATATGCACATATAATTTTGCATGTGAAGTTCTGGAACCAAAAATAAAAGTTGCCTATCTAGATATGTGGCTGCCAATTTAGCCCATAGACGGTCCCGATTAATTTTATCAAAAGCCGATGTAAGGTTGACAAATGTAGCAAAAAGGTTGCTCTTCCTAAATCGCATGTATTTGTTTATCAGATGATCTAATATGTAACAGTGATCTACAGTGGCTCGACCTGCCCAGAAACCTGCCTGCTGTTTGTGAAAAATGTTTTCTATTGCTGCCCAAGCTTCCAATGTCATAAAAAAAAATTTCCCATACACCTTTGCTATTATATCTAACAGGCTAATAGGCCTGTATTTTGCCGGGTCATCTTTTGGACCTTTCTTATGTATGGGGACCACTATGCTGTGGTTCCATCCTTGGGGAAATTCTCCTGTGGCATTAATACTTTCAAAGAGTCTGGAGATGACGGGAACTCACCAATCTATATTTTCTTTGACGACGTCCCCAGGGATCCCATCCTCCGTTGGGACCGTCCTCAGAGAGATTGCTGCTATAAGTTGGCGTATCTCCTTTTTGTTAACAGGGAGCCAAGAGGGACAGTCCATCAAATACAATCCCGTCGTAGGTTTTGTAGCGGTACCTTCTGCCACTGAGAAGATGGCTCAATAATGGTCTTGTCAATGTGAGCTGAGATCCCCGAGTCCTGCCCGATCTCCCCTCTTGGAATCCCTGTTTGACTAAATCCCCAAAAAGTGGCACCATCTTTCTGTTCCAGTGCCCGTGGCAATTTGTCCCATCGAGTCCGCTGGTAGGACCTCTTTGATTCCCTTATCTGTTTCCCAAAGGCTGCCCTATCAAGCCGCGCTGTTTCCAAGTTCAGCCTGCTAGGATTGTATGTTGCCATATGGGCTGCCTGGTTAACCCTCCGCTTGAAGGAGCTACAGTCATTAATAAACCACGCAGCCCTGCTGTCTCTATCCTTTTTCTGTGGTATAATACCCAGATTATCTCGGAGGTCTCCGATGAGGTCGTTAAATAAAACTAGGATCCCATTTTAGCTATATGGGCGTTGACCATTGAGATTGTTATTTCCGAGCATACCTTGGCCTCGAGTCATATCAACACCTTATCTGCTGTTTCCATACTCCATTTAAGTATTTCCCCCACACAGGGTTGTGGCTGCATATTACTGGAATGGGTAGCAATAGATGAGTGGGCTATCCCTCCTAATTGAAGTTTGACTGATAGTGGGAAATGATCACTCACTCCAGCGGGTAGAACTGTAAATTCGAAAAAGTTTCCTAAATATATTTTGGGAATGCATATGTAATCTATAACGCCAGCCCCTGACACCCCCAAAAAAGTAAAAGCAACAAATCTGTCCGATCCTTCCCTTCAGTTTAGAATACACCAATTTAATTTGAAAAGACATTTCAAAAACTGGAGTCGCTTAGAATTACAGACAGGGTCCCTAGCAGCATGACTCAATCCTGGGAAATAGCTGTCTGGTTCCAACCCTAACGCTCCAAAATGTTGTGGTCAGAATTCCCTGTCCTGGCATTGTTGTCACCAGCCAGGACAGGGATATGCTTTGGATACTTTCCAGCACATTCCTCAATGAAAATGTTCAATGCATGCCAAAGTTCAGAACTCTGTGTAGCATCTTTGGAATATGTGATATAAATATTTATAATTATTACCCCTCCATGGCAGTCCTGCATAAACTTGATTGCCACGGTGTCGGAAGGGGGGTTAGCAACCTCCTCCCCGTCCAAGTTCAGCTCTTGCCAAGCAAAAATGGCGAGGCCCCCAGCAGGTCTTCCATATTTAACTTTCCTAGAAGCGGGGAAACTCCAGAATCTTTATGCAGGAATATCAAGGCATGAGCAGTCTTCTGCCCATGTTTCCTGGATAC
This sequence comes from Sphenodon punctatus, assembly GCA_003113815.1. NCBI lineage: Eukaryota > Metazoa > Chordata > Lepidosauria > Sphenodontia > Sphenodontidae > Sphenodon > Sphenodon punctatus. The sequence goes on from QEPC01008797.1 coordinate 3,696,193, forward strand.
AAATAATATCATATTCCAGCAGAATATGCGATCCTCCAATTTAATTTGAAAAGACATTTCAAAAACTGGAGTCCCTTAGAATTACAGACAGGGTCCCTAGCAGCATGACTCAATCCTGAGAAATAGCTGTCTGGTTCCAACCCTAACGCTCCAAAATGTTGTGGTCAGAATTCCCTGTCCTGGCATTGATGTCACCAGCCAGGACAGGGATATGCTTTGGATACTTTCCAGCACATTCCTCAATGAAAATGTTCAATGCATGCCAAAGTTCAGAACTCTGTGTAGCATCTTTGGAATATGTGATATAAATATTTATAATTATTACCCCTCCATGGCAGTCCTGCATAAACTTGATTGCCACGGTGTCGGAAGGGGGGTTAGCAACCTCCTCCCCGTCCAAGTTCAGCTCTTGCCAAGCAAAAATGGCGAGGCCCCCAGCAGGTCTTCCATATTTAACTTTCCTAGAAGCGGGGAAACTCCAGAATCTTTATGCAGGAATATCAAGGCATGAGCAGTCTTCTGCCCATGTTTCCTGGATACAAATAATATCATATTCCAGCAGAATATGCGATCCTCCAATTTAATTTGAAAAGACATTTCAAAAACTGGAGTCCCTTAGAATTACAGACAGGGTCCCTAGCAGCATGACTCAATCCTGAGAAATAGCTGTCTGGTTCCAACCCTAACGCTCCAAAATGTTGTGGTCAGAATTCCCTGTCCTGGCATTGATGTCACCAGCCAGGACAGGGATATGCTTTGGATACTTTCCAGCACATTCCTCAATGAAAATGTTCAATGCATGCCAAAGTTCAGAACTCTGTGTAGCATCTTTGGAATATGTGATATAAATATTTATAATTATTACCCCTCCATGGCAGTCCTGCATAAACTTGATTGCCACGGTGTCGGAAGGGGGGTTAGCAACCTCCTCCCCGTCCAAGTTCAGCTCTTGCCAAGCAAAAATGGCGAGGCCCCCAGCAGGTCTTCCATATTTAACCTTCCTAGAAGCGGGGAAACTCCAGAATCTGTATGCAGGAATATCAAGGCATGAGCAGTCTTCTGCCCATGTTTCCTGGATACAAATAATATCATATTCCAGCAGAATATGCGATCCTCCACTATCCATACATGCACTCCAACTGTGTACATTCCAAGAAAACAGCTACATAACCTGCGGCTGGTCCTTAAGGGTGAAAACAGACATGATGCTAACCACCCTTTAACCACCCTTGGTGGTTATTTATGCATGTTGCAGGGCTGTATTGGTGCCCTATGCAACCCTGAAACATGCATAAATGACCCCCAAGGGTGGTTAAAGGGTGGTTAACGTCATGTCTGTTTTCACCCTATGTCACTGGAAGCAGACCAGAGTCGTAGCCTTGAGGCTAACTGTGGTCGTTCCGGGTAAAATAGGAGTATGTAATATGGATAGCACCGACGTGTTGGTAAGAATTCGTAGCTCATCTCTCGGGATGACCTTATCACCTACAATCCTCCTGTCCCCTGACTCATAACTCAGATGTTGGGACATATTGGTGCTGGGGAGTGGAGTGGAGCAGCATACCCTTTTGTGAACTAATTCACTCTTAGATGTCACTAGCCACCTTCTGTTATCTCCTATATTTGCCGGGCTCCCCTCCAATGGCCTAGAAACTCGCACATGAAGTACAGTCTGTCTAAGCAAGGATTGAAACAAAAGGGAATCCCTGGCTGTAATATCCAGGTCAGAATTGTTTAGTTGCTCCTGTTCCAAGGTAGTTATTTCTGGTCAGCAGGTGTTTTCCTCACCCAGTGGGGAACCTGGGGATTGGAATGCAGTCAGATGTAATTCTAGAGTGGTTTCAAGGGGTTGTACTGGCAGTAGCACAGCTGCCCTCTGAGTTGCAATCCTAGTCCTATTTACTAAAGGATTGTGTAAGTTTGTTTCGTTTAATTCACCGAAGTGGGAAAGTAAGTGTTCCGTACGTTCTAAGATTTCCCTTTGGCCAGCCAAGTCCAAAGACTGAGATATACAAGCCTTACTATGGTGTTTGGATTTATCTATTCCTCCCTCATCTACTTCTGTCTCCATGGTCCCCCACAGTGCGTAGTCAATGAGGTTATCCTCCGTGACCTGTACTGGGCCCTGAGGTGGAATCAGTCCCAAATTGCCTGAGTACAGCCCCTTTTATAGTTTATTCAAGATCACAGGCGGTGAGGTAATAACATCGTCCTTGGGCCGTGGTCTGGCCGCTACAGTATTAACCGCATTAGCTATCCCACCATTATCAGGACACATCCTTGATATATGGATAGCTCTAACCCTCAGGGAGTCCTCTTTCATGAAGATAAGGGACACCAGCTGTAAAGAATTGAAGGTAATATTAAGCAACCAATGGGCCTTAGTATGGCAGAGCAGATCAATGGCTGAAATATCCGTACCAGTCACAGGTGCCTGTAGTAACACCCTAAGGTGTTCCGCCACATCCAGGGGGGTGTTCCAAAAGGGTAAGCGGCCAGAAGGTAAAGAAAGTAGAGGAAACAGTATATCATGAGAACGGAGAAAAAATGTCCCTGCAGGTGCTGTGTATGTAACCTGATCGTTAGGCAGTATAGCGACCCAGGGATCAACAATCTCCTGTCGTCGTGAAAGTGGGGCAATGATATTCGGGTCTGCCCTAACCAGTGGATGGGCAATCAGATTGCCTCCTTGGGAGGGTATATTGTGGCCCATGGATATGCGTTTGAAAAGCTGCTCCATCCGTGAGTCAGAATGGTTCAATTGTGCAAACGAGAAGAGAACTGTCAGAGATGGCAAAAGGACATGTGCAGCTAGAAAGGAGGTAAAGGTCAAAGCCTCAGTACCTATTAGGGAAATGATTTACAGGAGCCATAGAAGGCCTACCTATGTTCATGGCATGACTTGGAGGAGGGGATTTAGCAATGGCCCTTGGGGTAGATAGATCATCCTCTTTTAAGTCAGCAAGCACTGACAAGCAGTTTGTAAAAGGAATGCCCACTGTCTTATGTGAACTCTGAGGAGCAGCATTAACAATCATAAACCGTTCAATATTCCTATGCTTTGGCAGTGTCACCACAGGTGGTGAGATAGTAGCTGCCTCAGCTTGGGTATGCGTGAGACTCGACAGCCTCTCTAAATAGAAACCTCTTCAGCGATAGTACTTCTATACCCAGTATCCCCACTGTACTACCATGGATAGGTCCAAAGGCATTCCCCAAACAAAAAAGTTGGACGGAAGGCTCTGGATTTCCGGGCTTCTCCAAGGGTGCCACAAGGGTGACACCCTTGAGCTCTCAGCCTTAGGCTCACGCCAAGGCTCGTGCCTCAGTGTCCCCAATCCCTTTTCCCTCTGCAGGGAGAAGACCCCACCCATGCTCCTCAGCGGCCCCGCCCTCCACCGGCACACAGGTGAGTCCATGCAAAATAGGAAGCTGGGCAGCAGCCCAGCCCGGCCAGCCCTGGTCTACGTAGTACCTGCCATTTGTGAAATAGAGAAAAGTGTCTTGCTGATGGACGTGGAGTTCCTGGATTCAAATCCCCATGAGCGGAGCAAGTGAAAAAATGGCCATACTGTTATGAGCAAAGATGTCTGGCCAGCCCCCCAGGCGGGCAGAGAGCGGGGTGTGTTTTACGTGTCAGGACGTAGTGGTTGTGGGGCGCTACAAGAGGCCCACACGGCTGGTCCACCGTTGAGGGTGGCTGCTTGGTCTAGAGGCAGGGCGCTTGCCCCTGCACCAAGAGACTGTGGGCTCGAATCCCGCACGGGGTGTCATTGGGTGGAAAGTAAATCTCTTGCCGGCCCCCCGGGACGGGCTGATGAAAGCGCGGCCGTGGGAGGGCAGAGTGCACTTTTACATGTCGGGACGTAGTGGTCATGGGGACCTACAAGAGACCCAAATGCCTGGTCCACCGCCGAGGGCGGCTGGTTGGTCTAGAGGCAACGCGCTCACCCCTGTGCTGAGAGGCTGACAGCCCAAATCCCCAGTGGGGCACGGGGCGCCCTTGGACAGGAAACAAATTGTCTTGCCGGCCCTCCTGACGGTCCACCGAAACGGCGGGTGGGGGAAAAGATCAACCTGTGGGACGGTGGGTTCCGTGTTTACGCATCGGGATGCAGTGGTCGTGGGGCCCCACAAGAGGACCACAGGCCTGCCTTGCAAAGTGGAGGGCATGGTGGTGTAGAGGTATCAATCTCAAGCAATGGGACCTGAGGGAATGGGCTCAAATCCCTGTGGGTGTCAGGTGCAGAGGGAGAGGGTCGTGCTGTCGGTCGGTAGAGAATAAGAATTGAGATAATATCTGTGTTCGGTGTGCTGTAAGCGTGTCTGCACGTCAGATACCCATCGAGATGTAATTCAGAAATGAATACACAAGCATAATGAGCACTTGGGCCTAATCTCTCGGGCTCCTGAAAGAAGAGTCCACAGGGGTGTGTGGGCCCAAATGCTTGTCAGGGGCACTGTCGGGCAGGAAGGGAAAGGGGCGGGCAGCGGGTTGGCAGAGAACAAGAGTTGTAGGATTCATGTAATATCTGCAGTTGGTGAACTTGTAAGCGTGTCTGTGCATCAGACACCAATCGAGGTGTAATTTGGAAATGAATGCTTGAGCTCAGGCCTCGTAAGCAAGAGTCCTATCTGTGTGCCAACAAGCCTGGATTGCCACATGTGGTAATCCTTTACTGCCGCCTGGCAACAGTTCAAATGACGTTGGTTACTGGTTGCCATTCCTGGACCCTGAAGGCGGCTGGTTGGTCTAGAGGCAGGGCGCTCACCTCTGCGCCGAGAGGCTGCCGGCTCGAATCCTTCTGCCGCCGCTCCTCCTCTCCCCCCCCGGAGGGCTTGTGGGAGGGTGGGGTGTGTTTTTAAGCGTTGGGATGTAGTGGTCACGGGGTCCTACAAGAGGCCCGCACGCCTATAGCAGTACCAACGGCAGCTGGTTGGTCTAGAGGCAGGGCACTCACCTCTGTGCCAAAAGGCTGTGGGTTTGAATCCCCCATGGGGCACCGGGCGCCCTTGGGCGGGAAACAGATCTCTTACCGGCCCCCCGGACGGGCCAAGGAATGGGCGGGTGGAAAGCGCGGCTGCGGGAGAGCGGGGTGCGCTTTTACGCGTCGGGACGTAGTGGTCGCGGGGCGCTACAAGAGGCCCACATGCGTGGTGCAGCGCCAAGAGCAGCTGGTTGGTCTAGAGGCAGGGCGCTCACCCCATGCCGAGAGGCTGCGGGCTCTAATCCCGCATGGGGTGCCCTTGGATGGGAAACAAATCTCTTGCCGCCCCCCCGACAGTCCACCGAAATGGTGGGCGGGGGAAAAGATCGACCCGCGGGACGGTGGGTTCCGTGTTTACGCATCGGGATACAGTGATCACGGGGCCCCACAAGAGGACCACAGGCCTGCCTTGCAAAGCGGAGGGTGCGGTGGTGTAGAGGTATCAGTCTCAAGCAATGAGACCTGAGGGTGTAGGTTCAAATCCCCATGGGTGTCAGGTGCTGAGGGAGAGGGTTGTGCTGTGGGTCGGTAGAGAATAAGAGTTCAGATAATATCTGTTTGGTGTGATGTAAGCGTGTTTGCACATCAGATACCCATTGAGATGTAATTTGGAAATGAATACATAAGCTTAATGAGTACTTGGACCTAATCTCTCAGGCTCCCGAAAGAAGAGTCCACGGGGGGCATGTGTCCAATGCTCATCGGGGGTGCTGTTGGGTGGGAATGGAAAGGGGAGGGCAGCGGGTTGGCAGAGAACAAGAGTTGTAGGATTCATGTAATATCTGCAGTTGGTGAACTTGTAAGTGTGTCTGCATATCAGACACCACTCCACGTGTAATTTGGAAATGAATGCTCGAGCTAGGGCCCTGTAAACAAGAGTCCTACCTGTGTGCCAACAAGAAGCTTGGGTTGCCACATGTGGTTAATCCTTTCCTGCTGCCTGCCAACAGTTCAAATGAGGTTGATTACTGGTTGCCATTCCTGGGCCCTACGTGAGGGCCAGCGGATGGCTCAAGTGATAGGTGTGGTGCCTGCGTTGGTCTAGAGGAAAGCATCTTGCCCATGGACTCAGAGGTCCTGCGTTCAAATCCGCCTTAGCAGAGCCAAGTGATAAAACGGCCATACCGTCACAAACAAACCTAAACGTCTCATTGCGGGCCCGCGGAGGGTCCACTGAACTGGCGGGCAGAGGACAGGATCGACCCGTGGGAGGGCGGGGTGTGTTTTTACATGGTAGGAAGTAGTGGTTGCGGGGCCCTACAAGAGGCCCACACGCGTGGTCCAGCAGCAATGGCAGGTGGTTGGTCTAGAGGCAGGGCACTCATCTCTATGCTGAGAGGCCATGGGTTCAAATCCTCCATGGCGTGCGATAAATCTCTTGCTGCCGCCGCTCCTCCTCTGCCCCCCCTGGAGGGCTCGTGGGCGGAAAACGTGGCTACGGGAGGGTGGGGTGCATTTTTACGCGTCGGGATGTAGTGGTCGCAGGGTCCTACAAGAGGCCCGCACGCGGAAGTAAGCACTGACGGTGGCTGGTTGGTCTAGCGGCAGGGAGCTTGCCTCTGTGCCAAGAGGCTGTAGGTTCAAATCCCCTGTGGAGCACCGGGCGCCCTTGGGTAGGAAACAAATCTCTTGCCGGCCCCCCGGATGGGCCAAGGAATGGGCGAGCAGAAAGCGCGGCCACGGGAGGGCGAAGTGCACTTTTACGTGGTGGGACTTAGTGGTCGCCGGGCCCTACAAGAGGCCCAGACGTGCCCTTGTTTGAAACCCTGGAGGACATATGAGATGGTGTCATGGTAAGGAGAACCTCACAGCATTCATTCCAGTGCCTCATGCTTAGTGGGTGAAAACAGACATGACACTAACTCCGCTTCAACACCGTTTTAACATTTCTTATGCATGTTGCAGGGCTGCTTAGGGCACCAATATAGCCCTGCAACAAGCATAAGAAATGTTAAAATGGTGTTGAAGTGCAGTTAGCGTCATGTCTGTTTTCACCCATTGGCTTTGCCACCTTTCCCAGACTATGGATGCTGGAGCCAGTGGGGTTATTTTTTTCTGGGTCACTGGCCAGCACCAAATTGCTAGTTCCTGCTTCCATACTGTTTATACTTAAACAGTTGGATGGTGCATGCAGGCCTGAACAATGAGTGCATGTGTGTCAAAACCTACACGATGGATGAAAAAACTTCCCTGTGTTGTTATAGTCCCAACATGCTGCCCCACCAGCTCTGCCTCTTGTCTCTTTGGACCCTGAGGACTCGTATGCCACTACCTCCCCCTTCTTGCCAAAATTTTATTAATTTTTACCCCGCCTACTTCTGCCTCCGGCAGCTCTAGGCAGCTTACAATCAGTCATATAAAAATATAAATACAAATATAAATATACAAAAATACTACACTTAAAACAATAAAAGTAAAAAACAAGAAATAAACCATGCTGGTGTGCGAGAAAGAAGAATATAAAAGCCCACCCATCCCTAAACCCCAGACCCCTCCCCATCACCAAAAGTCCAGCGGAAGAGCCATGCCTTACATTGGTGCTGGAAGGTGAGGAGATTTGGGCTGAGATGGACACCCACTGGGAGCGAGTTCCAAAATGCCGGTGCGGCTGCAGGATCGACAGGGATCAAGTTCACACATCATGGGCCGAACAGATCCAAGCACATCCCTCACCTCAGCAGGTGTCACCAATTGAAACTGATTCCACAAACATGGACCAGACAAGGCATTCCTAACCTCAGGCTCTGGCACTGTCCCAAGGGTGGAGTCAAAGCGATGTTCAATGCGAGCCATTTTATCCGCAAAGTACATCATAAGCATGTCACAGCAGACCGTGGAAAATTCCATATTCAGGTGGAGGGAGGCCAGACTGACCAGACTCCTCACCACCTAGAAAAGCTCTGCTGGACACAACTTTGCAGATGCTATGATGGCAGCAAAGAACTGCTTTTTTGTTGCCCACATGCCAACAACATAATGCCTCAAAAACAGGCTATGTTGCAATCAGTCATCTTCAGCGCGAGTCCAGCACCGCCATTCTAACTACCTCCCCTCATGCTTTAGCTGCCCAAGGTCCTTGGTAAACCACGGGGCCCTCCGGTGCTGAAATGCCAGGAGCGGATGCCTGGGGCCACTCGATCAATAGCCCCAACCAACCAGTCATCCCAGAAGGACACTAGAGCATTGATCGAGTGGTCACTGTCTGATATCATCTGGTAACTCCCCCAGAGCTGTCTGAAACCCAACGGGGTCCATCAGCTTCCAAGGGCAGACATCCAAATCGGTCTCACACCCCTCCAGTCAGGTAGATGTGCTGACAGAGAAGCCTGAAGGCAGTAATGGTTTGACCATGACAAGGGTGACCTAGAACCCCCCCCCAACCATCGAACCCCCCACCTCAAGGTTGGTGAAAAACATCAAGTCCAGGGTATGCCCCCCCATTGGGCCAACTACCACCTGGGACAGGCTCATGGTTGCCATGGCGGCCATGACCTCCTGCTCTGCCCCAAGCAACCTGGCCTCAGCTTGGATATGAAATCCCCCAAATCAATGAGCCTCGGGGATCTCAAGATCAACCCTGAGATCAGGATGGCTAGAGCAGTCAGGGATGCCACTGAGCAGTGGGGTGCATGCTACACCAGCAGAATCTCAACCCTGCCCTGTGCTAAACACTCTTATTTGTCAAAGGCCAAATCAGCCATGAGATAGAGGCACTCTATGGCGGGTTTGGTCTGCACCAAAAACTTCCTCACAGGCAAACTCTTTCGAAAAACAATAGCTACGCCTCCCCCCACCCTCTGTCCCTTTTGGCCTAGGCTGATGCTGGACAGCTGGACAGAGTACCTGGCTGGAATGAGGTTGGCCAAAATTGGCCCCGACTCATCATCCAGCCAGGTCTTGGTGATACAAGCCAGGTCGGTGACCTCATCCAGGATTAGATCCCAAATGACAGATGACTTATTGGCCACCGACCTCACATTCAACAGCAGCAGCGAAAGGCCAGAGGGCCCACATGCATCAGCCACCTGACCACCAGAACCTGCACTGGATGAGAGAAGAACAGGCACCAGCCAACAAGTCCTCATCTCATGATGACAACGCCTGACCCAGGACCATAGTTCCCGCAGCCTGTAATGACCCTAATGGCTGTGATCCCACTCTCAAGGCCCAGATGTTGCCCTGGTCCACCCATGGGCCACTCCTTGATTTTCTCATGCATTTGAGCTAGAAGTCTGATACATGGATATCCCAGTGTAAACCTGGTTTTAATAGCTTCCCGCTGCCTAAATGCCTCATTGTATCAAAGCCAGGCATCCGGGCTCCCTGAGTCATACCTCTTTTCCATGTTACTGTATTTGACCTGCTCCAATCCCCTCTCCAGGAAAGTCCAGAGCATGAACACGTGCCCTTTTGCACTGAGGTCGAGGATGGGATCACTAAATAGGAGGGGAAATATATCTGTGGCCTGCAGGAGATGCTCCCCAATAGGGGCAGAAAATTCAGCATAGACCCCAGCCAAGGGTAAGGATTTTGCCCAAACTGCCATGGCAACATGTCACACACACACACACCCTCCACTCCTGGGCACTGGGCTGGGCATGGATACTACTGGCAGTGGTGCGGGGGGGAGTGACCCCTGCCACTTCCCTGACCATAAAACCTAAGCCACTCTGTTCCAATAAAGTCTCTGCAAATCCAGCTGCCCTAATGGGGGTTTGCGGAGGAGTATCCAAAGATTTGTGTTGTTTTGCTCATAGGAAAATTTAATCATACCAAAACCAAGTTTTTGGTAGTTGACCGGGGTTGATGACAATTCAGATGGTACGGATAACAACCTCATAGAGCAGGTCTGAACTTTTAAGTATTTGGGGGTAGTTTTTTCAGCGACTGGGGGCTGGACTTCTCATTATAATGCTGCTATAACACAGACCTGGAAAACCTCGAACTCGATTATCAGTTTTTTTCATACTCAGGGGGGTAAACTTATAGGGCCAGCCTTACGCCTTTTTAAGGCAAAAGTGGTCTCCCAATTGTTATATGCTGTGACCATCTGGGGTATTTCTGTACTGGATAAATTTGAGGGCAACCAGAACTCCTTTTTACATGCAATTCTTGGAGTCCCAAAGGGTGTCCCTCAGGTTGTCCTGCGGGCTGAAACACCTATGGCAACTATTAGCCATTTTTAAGTTTAAGTTGAAAATGGCAGTATTTCCTCCTGCTTCAGACTCTTTTACGTCATGTATTTTCAACTCAAAACCCACTGATCCCTGGAGCCATTCTGTTGAGGAGGAACCAGCTAAGCATGGCCTCTTGAGGGAGATTTTGTTCCCACTGGGTTATAAAAGGGCAGCGAGGCTAATAAGACTAAGGATTACTGCCCAAAAATTGCAGATTGAAAACTCTGCTTTAGCCTCCCAAAAGATCGCCCCAGGCTATTGACGCACTAGTGGGAGTGAATCCCCCCCCCCGCAGTATTTGATAAACTGGACATTGTGGCCTCATAGGCGAGCCTTTACGCTAATGCATTGTAATATCTTCCCATCAGCTATATTATTTGGAAGATTTCGTGGTATACCAAAGAAAGAAAGGCTGTGTACCCATTGTGATATGGCTGTCCCCGAGACCGATAAACATGTAATCTTATATTGTCCTGCTATTGGCCATCTGAGGGACAAATACATCGGGTCTTTTCTTAAAAGCATGCATGGGTTGTCTGAAGATCTACTTTTGTATCACCTGTTAGATGGTTGCGATATGCCTTGTACTCGTGCAGTGACATCATTTTGTGCTAATGCAATTTTTTACAAGCAGTGTTGTGAACTTACTTTTACTTTCTAATTTGTATCTCAAGTTCTGAGCTGACAGGGGTATTGTTTGTAATTGTATGTTTATAATGCCTGGGGCTTATGTATCCTAGATTCATATAATTTGGGCTTATGTATTTTAGACTTGTATATTTTGATTTTTATTGTTTTGATATGGTAATATGTCTATGTTTGTTATAGTCTATGGATGACAATAAATAGTTTACCTACCTACCTACCCTAATGGGGGTGTTGTCCACTCTCCCTGCCCCCGCTGTGTCACCTACCCTTTCATGCCTGTAATTGCAATCTGGTTGATACTAATCTCTATGGGTCATTGTATCTCCTGGATCAACCCGTTCAGGGTCAGGTAGTGCTGGCTCATGCATCCTCTGTATAAACCTCTCTATTATACGCTTGAAAGCACCCAAGCAGTCCAGGATGGGTCCCAGTCTCTGTTCCTCTCCTTAACTCGTTTGCCCCCTGAGGGCTTGGAGGGTTGGGAGCACCATTGCTGTAATGTGAAGAAGGCAAACGATGATGCTCCCCCCCACACACCTGGGTGGGTAAGGTGACTTTCCTTGCCCCTCCCTTACAGTTTCTCTTTCTTCCTCAGGGCTCCCAGTGAAATTCTACAAGGGAGGGGGGTAATATTAGTGTTGAGGAGGGACATTACTAGGCCCTGCCTCCAGCTGGAGCATGCTTTGCTCCAAGACGTCCATCCTCTCCTGAATACACAACAGGATCACCTCTAACTTCCTCTCAGGGGCTGTGTCTGGAGGCTCATTGTCCCATCATTGACCCTGGTCCCTTGCCCATGCCAAAAGCTTCTTGGGTCCAATTTTCCATGGCATGATGCCTGATACCTCTTAGTGGGGCAATAATTGTGGCCTTGAAGTGGGGATGAGGATAGCCCTTGGTCTCTAGGCCCACTCCGTACACAGGGCAGGGACATGGGCGCACACCCACCTCCACCTACCACAGCAGCACACCCATCCCCTCACCCACTGCTGCTAATGTAAAAAGGGCCATAGGATTGCATATATCATAAACTGTATGAAATATTGTCACTAAATTGTTTAGTTTGTTTCCAGTTGAAGAGAAAATTAGACAATAGGGATGATCCCAAGCCCCATGTACAGCATGCACTAGTGTGTGCACGCACAAATCATGTGCACCCCCATTACAGGGACATTGTGGAGCATGCAAGCCACACGGATCCCTACATGGAATCCGTACCTACAGTGTGTATGTGAGGTTTGGGATCATGGCCAGTGGGTGTAAACAGATGGACAGCAGCCCCACCTCTGATCCGCCACTGGGGGTTCCTTGGTGACCTGTTCATCTGAAGGCCAGATGTGCAGGTGGAGCAGAGGCGGAACATCCCAGAGCACCAATAGCAGAGTGGGCCACCCAAACCTGGGGCACCGGCCAAAGGCGGAGCTGCAGTCCGTCTGTTCAGAAGATGGCCTCTGCAGGTCCACTCTCGGAATGTGGTTGCCCTGAGCAACACCATAGACTTGTGTGCAGCAGCCTAGAGTATTGAACGATCTGCCCGCAACTCTATGGTGTGGGGAAGGTCGTACTGCGTGGGCAGACCATGGGCCACAGCAGCCACCACATCTGTGTAAACCCGACCCAGGTAGGGCTGGACGTGGGCACACACACCCTGAGCTGCTCTGGCAGTCGCCAGCCCAGAATCTGTCTAAAAACACCAGTGTTGCCTATGTTTTTAATAAGTGTTTGTAATACTGCAGATAGCCAGTTCAGTTTTAGGTTGTGCCAACAGGAGGAAAATGATGGTAAAAGATAAATCCCCTTTAATTCGGACTGCATTGTTGATCAGAATAGAATTTACATTATAAATCGATTATTCCCACAGTACATTCTAAAACACGAGGAACAGTCAACATCTTCATATAATACTAGTCTGTGATTATCTCATAACAAGTATAATCCCTGAGTTCATATTAGAACTATTCTAAAAGATATAATTGTGGAGAAATGTATTTGTTGTCCTGGAGGAAGATGAAGGTGGCACTCTAGAATTTCAAAAAGTCGTGTTAGCTGATTGAGAGTTGCACACTGATTAATTTAAAGTATAACCATCGAATTGTGCAACTCTTCAGTTGAAGCTTATTTAAATTACAGCGTACTGTGCAGTTATTCACAGTTTGAAACTACAACATAAAAAGGCAATTTCAAGCAACTCCATTTTGATTGCAGTTATTTATCCTAATTCAAAGCACTGCTGAAGATGGTTAGTTAGTGAAGACTGGGACAGAGCCCTGTAGAATTTCAATGAATGACCTAAATTGAAATCAGCTTACAACTCTCAGGAATAAGATCTTCATAGTATTTCCATAATAAGAATTCCCAAATAACAGGTATGCATCTGCTTATGGCTCTAACGTCTACACAGTTCAGTATCACAAGAGACACTCTTGTAGATCTCTGTATCATCATCTTTAAAAAAATTATATTATCTGAGCTTGTCAGATTAGCTAATATTTGATTCCAATTCCTGTCAAAATAAACCAGGTAATGAAATAAGAGAGTTGATGTGTGTATTGGTATTTCTAGTTGTCAAACCTGCTCTCTAAAACCATGGAAAGCACCCCTGTGGTGGGATTTCCACTGGATTGTTGTGAGTTCTGAAACGTTGTACCATGCAATAGTCCAGTTGTATAGCAGTTGACATATACAGTTCAGTTGCTGTGCCACTAGTTTACTATATGGTAAAGCAGTTCAAATACTACAACAACCTTAGAGAAATCACTTTGCAGGGTTACCATAGGGTTCCTTCCATAGTTGTTGTTAGGGTTTTTTTTGTTATTTTTTTACATTTGGAAGTAGCCTCTGGGTAAGAATTTCTTTTTCTTTCTTTCTTTCTTTCTTTCTTTCTTTCTTTCTTTCTTTCTTTCTTTCTTTCTTTCTTTCCCCAAAGGCTCAGGGCATCTTACAGAAATAAAAACATGAGGGGAAATGATAAAAATACAATACAATAAAATCCCCTGAAAACCCCTCACCTCACCCCCAAAGCCCGCCCACTCCGACCCCTATTCCCACCTGCCAAATGCTTTGACAAAAAAGAAAGTTTTGCATTACCTTTGGAATATGCTCAGGTTTGACCTCCAGAGGAAGGGAATTCCATAATGCTGGGGCAGCAACTGAGAACACCTTTCTCTGGGTCCTTGTCATATGGACAAGATTAGCAGGTGTAACCCACATGACGACCCTCTTGGCCAACTGTAGGGGTCGCAGTGGAGCATGAAGGGCAAGGGCGGTCTTTCAGATATGTGGGGCCCAAGCCGTTTAAAGGTCAAAACCAGCACCTTGAATTGTGCCTGGGAAGCTATAGGAAGCCAGTACAGACTATAAAGCACTTTGCTTCCTTTATAAAACACAACCTTTAAAAAACACAAAGAAAATTAATTATTCCATGTGAGAATATTTCATGTAAAAGTTACCATGGTGTTTAAGAAAGCAGTAAGCAAAATATTAAAATATAAGAAACTCTGTTTTATGGATTTCTATAGCTCAGTGCTGTGTTCAGTTTTTCAAAAATCAACTCTTTCACATTGATCTTAGAAATTGTTGCTACTCTCATAGGCTGCTGTGATACTGACATTGGATATATTTTTTTAAAATGTGTCTCATTAATGAATATCGTAAGGTTGAAAGAAGATAGCACAGAGCAGTCAGTATAATTCTGAGAATATAAGTTATGAATAAAGATACTCCTGACTGTCAGGGTCTGCGGCGCCAGCACCCGGGGCCGCGGCACCAGGCAAGGAGGGGGGAGGCGGGAGAGGCTGCCGTGCGGGGAAACTCCCATCACCACAGAGGGGACGGCCCCGCTTGTAGGGCCCGAGGCTGGAACAGACAGGGAGGAAGCCACACACCCCAGCACTAATAGGGCTTCCCCCATTAGCATCGACAGCGCAGGAAGCCCGCCCACATCACAGGGGGGAGGGACTCCTCCGCAGACAGCGGAAGCGGTGCCACGCACAGTGCGCCGCTCTGCACTGTTAGCAATCCGGAAGGAGGGCGGGGCTAGCCCTTTATAGACGATGCCGGGGAAGGCGTTCATTGCTGGTGATTGAACGCAGACCGGCCGCCTGAGAGAAGCTAAGTGTGACTCTAGAGTTGTTCTCCTTGTGTGTAATTGTTGTGTCCTACTTTCCCCTGTGTGCGTGGACTCGGGTGAGAGAGTGAGAGGGTGTGTGTGAGAGCGTCAGTCCTGGTCCCCGCGGTTCCTTCTCCCCCACATGTCTCCTGTGTGCGAAGCCATCTGCTCCTCCCCCGCATCCCTGGGGACCCAACCCACATCTCCCTCACAGCCCCTCCTCACCGCACCTTCCTCTTCCCAGAGAGAGAGTATAATTGTGGTCGTGGTGCACGGTGAGGGCCTTGCTCTGCCTGTAGTCTCGGCGCACTATGATGATAGGGGCCTAGCCCAGACCTTGCGTCATAGGCATTGGCCCACCCTCTATCCTGACGGGCTTTCCTCCTCCCAGGGAGCAAGCCTGCCGTACCCTCAGGCACAAGGCGACGTGTGGAGCATGGTGAGTGCGTGGCCCCCTTGCCCCCATACCCCTGACAGAATCACCAGCAAGTTTCTTTTCCCAAGGGTGGGATTATGAGTTTGGCGGAGGAAATGACTGAGTTAGCCAGGGTGGTCCAGTCCTTGGCCATGGACGTCCAGGACATCCAGGAGAAACAGCAGGAGCTAGTGGCCCTTGTAGGCCAGGGGACGGCCCCTGCGGGGGCCTCCCTGGCTGACAGGGCTGTGGGTGGCATTGCACCGCCCCTAGGGGCAGTCCCCCCACCCCCGGTGGGCAGTTTCCCGGTCCCGGCGATCGGACTCCCTCTGCCAAGTCTCCTCTCTAGGGAACCTTGGGGCCCTCTGGTGGAACGATTTTCGGGGGATCGTAAGGCATTCCAAGGCTTCATGGCCCTGTGCAGGTTGACCTTCACCCTCCAGCCCACCACATATGCCACCGACGAGCTGAAGGTGGCATTTATCATAGGAAATCTAGGGGGGGTGGCCTTAGAGTGGGCCACCACCCTGCTGAAGGGAAACAGCACCCTTCTCACCCATTATGCTGATTTCATCACCGAATTCTCCTTCTTGTTCGATGACCCCCATCGGGTCAAGGATGTGGAGACAACCATGCTTGCTATTAAGCAAGGGAAGGGGAGCCTGGTAGAATACATCACACAGCTCCAGCAACTGGCCCTGGAACTTCAGTGGCCAGATGCCGTACTTAAGGTGATGTTCCGCAAAGGACTGGCAGAAGACATAAAGGACCAGCTTGCCTTCACTGAGTTGCCCGAGACCTGGGAAAAATTGGCCAGCTTGACCTTGCACATCGAGGAACGCCTGCGGGAGCGGCGTCGGGAATGCCGACAGGAGCCTCGTGCATTCGGAGCTCGACCCCTGTTTCAACCGCCAGCCTCCACCCCAAGCCCCAAGAATGAGGAGTCAGAACCCATGCAGCTTGGGGCATCCTGAGGCCCCATCTTGGCAGGGGAGCGGGACCGGCGGCGATGCAGTCGATCATGCTTTTATTGTGGCGACTAGGGCTGTA
>QEPC01008797.1:3755085-3772370 GCA_003113815.1 Sphenodon punctatus
TACCTCCCATATATCTGATTTATAGAACCTGGAGACATGGGGGAGGGGGGGAGAGGGGAATATACAAATTAATAAGAAGCATCTGTCCTCCACCAGGGGGCTCCCACAACTTCAACAGGAGTTCTTGTCTCCCCTAAATTGGGAAATTTATTCGCCACTAATATAGCAAGCTCACCTGATACTTGGCCCCTTTCCCTATATCTCACACCTGGCATAGAATATACCCCAAATCCCCACACCACCAAGGTTTCCCCCTCCTGAAGCCAGGTTTCCTGCAAAAAAACCAAATCATATTATCCCAGAAAGCCAATCCATTCAAGGTCCAGGAGCTTGGGTTTACATCCTGACAGATTCCAAGAGGCACACTTCAAAATAGGTATTAATCTATTATAGTCGGAAACTAAATCAATATTGGCATTCTCTGCTCCTGCCTCCCCTAAGAGCCCATCCTGACATATAATTGATTTGTGTCAGCCATAAGGCTTCATCACTACTCTAGCAGATTCTTGTAGTTTCCAATTGCCCACAGGAGTATCCTCTAATAGTCTCCACCTCCCCACACTTCTATAATGTCATTTCTGGGACTCGTACCCCTGTAGTAACTCAAATCCTGTAGGCCGAGATTCCAAGGGGGCATGCCTTAATTGGAGAGTGTCTTCCTGACCACATCCTTGCTTCCCACTCTCCTCCATAACCTCAGGCAGTGGCACAGTTGAATATGCTCCAAACTTAGTCTATGGGTCCCATTGCGTGTATAAACAGTGGGGAGAAGCTTCCATAGAATCAGGGATAATCTTCTTACCCTCTTAAGTCCCCTTAGTTGGAGCAAAAATGATACCCAACTCGTCCTGGTCCAAATAGCGAGCAGCAGTTAGCGCTTCAAGGCCATGCTCCGGTTAGTAAACTACCCTTTGGATCTCTGAGTTCACAGCTCGGTAGTCCAGGGTAGTCTGCACAGACTATTCCTAATCTTATCCAACTTTTGGATCAGGATATCCTGATCAATAATGGATAGACTGTTAAACAAAGTTAAAGGAGGGACCATGCCTACCCCCCTGAATTATCCTCCAGAAAAATCCTAATAATGTCAGCCACCGCACCAAGACCCTTGCAACTTTCCACCTTATCCGTCTGCGACCTCTGCTCTAATGTTATATTAGTACTAACCTCCACCTCTACTGGTCCCAATACCATTGGAGAGGTGCCATAAGTCGTTTGGGTTTTCTTATCCTCTATCAGAGTTTCTACTCCATCTTCTCCTTGCAAGAAATTAAAATGCTGTGAGCTAAGATTTATCTCCATGCATTCCTCCAGTACTCCAACATTAAAATTTTCATGGTGTTCCTTGTGAACCAAACACTTTGCGTCTAGAGATATCCTATAAGGTGAGGAAAACTGAATTAGAGGCGAGAGGTCTTGGGGCACTATGTCTTACTCCTCCCATTTATGATGAAATACCCTATCAATAGAAATCCCTTTTAATAACAAATACTTTCTGGCCAAGAACATTTTCTTGGCCAGATAATACGATCTAAAAAATAGCCAAACACAAATATTCTTCCTTGTACGGCTTAGACACTCAACCTTTAATACCTCTGTGGGGTCTACCTTAATCCGCAGCAGAGTTGATAAGTTGTCAGCTACTATCATAGGACTCTCCCAGCTGGGAATAATGCCATCATTAAAGGGCCTATTTTTTCCCCATATTGCCTTGGTATTCACAGCCCACAGGTGAGGTTTTTTGCTAAAATTGTAGGGACCAGACATCATTTAATTCTATTAGCATAATCAGCATCAGATCTGTCTCTCTGAGAATTATGTTCTGCCATAGAGGCTCTTCCCACATCAAGGCCTGGTTGCAGGAGGTCTATCTTTGCTGTAACCTCCTTCAGTTGTTCCCTGACCCAAAGCAGGGATTTATCCAAGTCTGAAATGCTAACAAACAACAGGGCCATTGTCTTTGCTATTAGGTGGAACTTTATTTTCAAAGCATCCCCTGTAGTAGAATCAGACTATGTCCCAGAGGAACCCACCTTCCCCTTAGACTCCCCCAAATTGGGACTACTAATTAAGACAGTCTTAATTGGCTCTACCTTAGTAGGGCCAAACTGAGTAGCCTCCTCTAAATAGGGCCCATCCTCATATCCAAAATCCTCCAAAGGACGGAATCTATTTGATAGGTTTAGGGGTGGCTGGATGTAACACTCTATCCCATCAAATTTGGGCCCCTTATTCTTTGGGGAAACCAGAATGCTAACTGGGGAATCGGCTCCTGTCTGTTGCTTGCCTCCCATACTGCAATTCACCTCAACACACCAGGGGCCTATAGCCCATAAAAACAAGCATATAAAGATAACTATCACTGAGTGGATACTTGTTAGATATTGGTAGGGATTAATCCTGCAGCCACCCTGGCCAGCACCTATGGCCACGCGCACAAGAGCGTGCCCTTGTGCGTGCAGTCCTTAAGTGCATGGCCGTAGGCGCTGTCTGATCTTTGTAGTTTCCCCCCCTGCAAGCACCTATCAGGGCGGTCTCTATATCAATGCACTCAGGTGTTATTAGAGTCTTGTAACCTGGCAGTGGTGAGGTATACAGTTAGGGCTATGCCCAATTGGGAGACAGTGGTGTGTTTAAAGGTAGAGGGGAAGGAGCCGGTAGAGAGGGAGAGGTTGATGATATGCGGGAGGGGCAAAGGTGGAGGGAATGGCAGTCAAGAGGAGGGAAGGAATGGGGTCCAGGGGGCAAGTGGAGGGGTTGGAGGAGGAGAGCCGGGAGGAAATTTCCTCAAGGGAGGCGGAAGGGAAGGAGGACAGGAGAGAGGTGGGGGGAGGAGGGAGTAGGGGGAGAGGACTTGGAAGGGATTTCCAGGTGGATATTGTCAATCTTAGAGGTGAAAAGAGAGCAAAATCCTGAGCAGAGAGAGAAGGAGGAGGAGGACAGGGGGGGTTGAAAAGGGAGTCAAAGGTGGAAAAATGACAGCAAGGGTCCCTGGAGCAGGACTCAATGTATGAGGCATAGTACTGCTGTCTAGTGAGGGAGATAGAAGATTTGAGTGATGAGAGGCAGAATTTGAAGTGGAGGAAGTCAGAGCGGTAGTGGGATTTGTGCCAGAGGCGTTCAGCAGCTTGGGTGCAGGAGCAGAGATGTTGAATGGTGGGGGTGAGCCAAGGGCAAAGGTTATGGGAGTGAGCTGGTCGGGAGGAGAGGGGGGCAAGGGAGTTGAAGGTGGAGGCAAGAGAGGAGTTGAAGGTGGAGATGGCAGAATCGGGGGAGGAGGAGGAGAAGACTGAGGGGAGAAGAGGAGCGACGGAGGAGGCAAAGTCCTGGGGCACAATGTCCTGCAGATCGCGGAAGGGGCAGGAAGATGGGGAAGAGGAGGGGGAGCAGTGGGAGAGGTTGAAGGAGGCAACAAAATGATCAGAGATGGGATAGGGCTTGAAGGAGAGATCGGAGACAGAACAGTTCCTAGAGAACACGAGATCAAGAAAGTGACCATCAGTGTGGGTAGGGAAGCGAGTCCAGAAGTGGAGATTAAAGAGGTGGCTAAGGAGAGGAAGCAAGTGATGCAAGGTTGGGAGGGTGCATCAACATGAATATTGAAGTCACCAAGGACGAGTGTGGGGATGTCATCAGAGAGGATTAGGTTGAGCCAGGACTTGAACTTGCAGAGAAAGGAGGAGAGGGAGTGGGGGGGTAGATAACAGCAACACGGAGGTGGAGAGGGAAGTAGAGGCATAAGGAGTGAGCCTCAAAGGAGGGGAAGGAGAGAGAGGGGGAAGGGGGGAGGGTTTGAAACTGGCAGAAAGAGATGAGGAGGAAGCCTATGCCACCACCCCGGTCTTCGGAGCAGGGCTGGTGGGAGAAGGAGAGATCTCCATGGGAGAGGGTGGCAGGGGTGACAGAGTCAGTGGGGGAGATCCAGGCTTCAGTAAGGGAAAGAAGGTGAAGGGAGAAAGAGAAGAAAAGATCATGAATATAGGGGGCTTTATTAGCAGAGGAGCAACAGTTCCAGAGGGAGCAGGAGAACGGGAGTTGATCAGGGGGGAGACAGGGAAAGGGGATAAGATTAGGGGAAGGGGGGTGATGGGATCGGCGGGAGATGGGCACTGGGGCAGAGGGGCAGGGGGAAAGAGGTGGTGGGGGAGGAGGTGTGAGGACTGTAGAGAGAGATGATAGGCTTAGTGGGAGACAGGAGGAGGGGGAAAAGAAGTAGGGGGAGAAGCAGTTGAGAGGGAATGGGGAGAGAGGGGGTGAGAGAGAAGGACAGTCAGTTACAGAGGGGGGAGGAGGGATGGGTCTTGTGGCTGTGATGATCGCCAACTCCATCGCCTTCCTCTGCAAACGGCCCGCCAACGGCTCTTCGCCCTTTGGCGCCGCCCTCAGGGCAGCCCCTTACTTAAGGAAGGCACCTGCGGGGGGGAGGGAACAGACAGTCACCCAGCTGGAACTGATCAGCAGTTGGTACAGCTCTTTCTCTCCTGCCCCAATCCCTCTTGATGCGACTTCACCTGGAATATTGTGTGCAGTTCTGGTCACCCCACCTCAAAAATGACATAGCTGAACTAGAAAAGGTACAGAGAAGGGCAGCGAGAATGATAAAGGGTATTGAACAGCTTCTGTACAAAGAGAGGCTTGACAAGTTGGGCCTCTTCAGCTTAGAGAAGAGAAGACTTAGAGGGGACATGATAGAGGTTTATAAAATCTTGAGTGGTATGGAACGAGTAGATAGGGAGCGGTTATTTACCCTCTCAAATAGTACTAGAACTAGGGGACACTCCATGAAAGTACCTGCACACAGAGTTAAAACAAATAAAAAGAAGTACTTTTTCAATTAACTTATGGAATTTGTTACCAGAGGACATTGTCAAGGCCAGTAGTATAGTTGGGTTTTAAAAAGGACTGGATATGTTCATGGAGAGTAGGTCCATTAATGACTATTAAACCTGTAGTTTACGGGATTAACTTCTTACTGTCGGGAGCTGGGAGTGAACAATGGGGAATGGATTGCCCATTGTGACTGTTGGTTCTTCTCCCATGTGATCGAGATTGGTCACTGTCGGAGGACAGGATGCTGGATTTGATGGACCACTGCTCTGACTCAGTATGGCAGTACTTATGTTTTTAACAGTGTTCCATAGCTTAGAATTTCCTAGTGGTGTGTGGCATGGTGGAATTTGTAGGTGTCACTGCTGGTATGTTAATCAGGTGGTTTTTAATTTGTGGAAATTATAAGGCTCTTCAATGATTGCTTGATCTGGAGGGATTTTTATGTGAAAAATATAAGCGCCTTCTGTGTTTTCTTAATCTGGAGGTTTTTAATTTGTGAATTTTATCTGTGCCTTAGCTAAAATTTAAACCAGAGGTATTTAATTTGGAGTCTTAATAACACACACTATTATGGTTCTATGATTGACACTGATAATGCTTAGAATGAATTATTTAATTCTCCAAACTGTTAATTGTATGCCAGATTCTGCAACTCACCAATACTGTGTAACCATTATTGCTCATGAGTGTGTATTAGCACAATTGTGTGAGCTTCAATAATTTCAGATAACCTGATTGACAGTTTGCATTACTCTGCAAGGATTGAATTTTTCTTTCCAATTTGGATTTATTAAACATGAAAGTTAAATGTGAAACATTGGGTGTTTTCAGACGTGACGGGGCGGCTCGCCCCGTCCCAAAAACAACCCAGAGATTCCCCTCCGGGATCACCCAGGCACGGCAAACAGATGTGCCGGGGATCCCAGAGGGGAATCAGAGAGGCCAATGCCGCTGCAGCGTCTGGTCGAGTTCACCACGGCCTGGAATCCCACCAGGGATTCCGGGCCGTGATAGCCGACCAGACGTTACTTTTTATTGATGCCCGCCTGGAATCACTTTCACCACACTTCCGGGGATTCTTGTGCGGGGAGCCTGGGAAGCGTGGTTGAAATTGACCCCATGTGGGTATTCAGTGTGGCGAACATCTGGCGGCCGCCGAACAGACGTGCAGGGCACAGTGACCACAGGTGAGTATTCACTGTGGTTCACTGTGATCTCGTCCTGTCTGAAAATACCCATTGAAGGCATGGTGAATATAACTTGTTTTAAACTAACAATTCTCCTCATTCCTTTTCCAAAGATCCTCTTATTCCCCAAAGGAGCTAATGCGTACCACCCCCACTGCATATTTTCCTGGAATCTTTTGGAATGGTCAGGTGGTCTATTTCTCTTGGAAAACTTCAGAAAATCAGGTCAGCTCTTCTGCTCACCATGTATACAATTTACAATGTAATACTTAATGTTGTCCTGTAGGCTCATTTGGTCCATAACCTGATCTAAAATTAACACCGGTGTAAACCTAGAATAACTGTTGGAATAAATTAGAGTAGAAGATGTTCTATTTGACCCCAGCAAGGAAGGAAGATATTTTTATACACTAAATGAGATAAATCAGCATTCTCTCTGCATAATTCTGCGATCCCACTTGTAAGAAAAAGTCAGTGATATTATGTAGTAGTTTTAGATGTTTAAATAATGCTACCTTTTGAGCAAATTGTGGTATCTTGCTCTTTTTTGTTTACTGCATTTAAAGATAAGGAAGGTATAGTATATCAATGGATACCATTTTAATTTTAAAAATGACTGGTGATATTTAGGCTGTGGCTTTTTTGGAAATGCAGTGTTATTGTATCATATTTGATAGTTCTGTAAGACTATAAGAATGAATGGGTTGTTCTGCAAAGGATTATACTGCATTTTCATTTAACTTGCCTGTCATTTCGACAATGTTCATCCCATCCTCTCCACCCTACACTGTCTCCCTCTACCTGAATGTACTCAGCACAAGCTTCTTGTCTTTACCTTCATGGCTCTTCATGGCCTTCTTCCCCCTTATCTCTTTGCACTTGTTTCCTGCCACGTTTCCACCTGGGAGCTTCACTCCTCCTCAGCCACCACCCTCGCCTGCTTGAGACTTCCTTTCACCTCAAAATCTATTCACCCCTTTTTTCCTGTTGACCCCCATGCTGGAACTCCCTTCCTGAATACATTCATTTTGCTCCTTCCCTCCCAACCTTCAATTTTCTCCTGAAAAATCTACCTCTTCCATCAGGTTTTACCTAGTTCTTCATTCACATAGACTCATCATGAATGCCTCCTCTTCCCTTCTTCATGTCACTAATAAACACAAGCCCTGTAGCAGCACCGGCCTGTAGGTAGCACCTGCTGCATCAGAGGAGGCATCCTCTGACCAGAAAAACACTGGCTGGCAGTTAGCACCTGCTGCTTCAGAGGATCCATCCTTCAATAGGATAGCACCAACCTGCAGATAGAACCTGCCCCTTTACCATGGAGACAGCCACTATGGCCACAGCCAACCAGCTCCAGCTCCAGGAGCCATGGCGTGGGCCATATATGCAGAAGCCACAAGCACTCAGTGGCTTACCAACACACTCCCCGGTATAGCCTTCCTGTACTCCTACTTTGCTCTTCTGCCTCTGCACATCCCTACCTGCCTTTTACCTCCTCCCTGCCTGTGCCATACCTCAGTCCTCATCTTACTACTGTCTGTGCTAACTGATAATGTCCAATGCAGATTAGGATTTACCATAACTGCTCAAATTGGGCCATTATGGATTATCCACACTTTGTCCGTGCAAGTGTTGTGGATCCAGATATGCGGATCCCCGCCCCCAATCCTGGGGCCCTGGCAAACTTACCAGTCTCGAAGGACTTGACTGAAGCTCCACTGTCCCACCACTGTTGTGTGTGTGGAGGGCCCCTTCACTACAGTGCACAGTCGAGCGCCCTGCTCAGCAGAGCACAAGTGAAAAATGTCTGCTGGGGCCTTTTTGTGCATGCATAAAATGGTCACCACCCTAAACTAAAATGGTGGCAGCCAAAATGACATCGCTACCATTTTGGTTAAAGGCAGCAGCCATTTTGTATGTGCATATAAGGACCCCAGTGGCTACTTCGCATATGTGTGCTTCTAGAGCACCCCCTCCAGAAGGGGAAGGGACCACTTAGGATGATCCGGCCTCGGAGGCTGATGGAACCCCAGCGGTTCCAAGAGGTCCTGAGGGAGTTACCCCTGGACGTGGATGGCCACTCTGTGGATGAGCTGGTTCAGCATTGGAACAACTTGCTGGAGGAGGCCATTGACAGGGTGGCTCCGAGATGCCTTCTGCCCTGGTCTCGTCACCGCAGGACCCCTTGGTTTACTGAGGGACTGCGGTGTATGAAGCATGTGGGCAGGAGGCTAGAGCGACGCTGGCATCGGACTCGATCTGACTCCGACCGTCTTCTCCATAGGGCCCATTTGCGGTCCTATGTTGAGGCTGTGAGGATGGCGAGGAAGGAGTTCCTTGCTGTCCTCATAGTGTCTGCGAAGTCACGCCCGGTGGAGCTGTTTCGGGTGGTGCGGGGGCTGGTTAGTCCGGCCTCCCTCCACCTTGATGGGGACTTGTACCAGGTCCGCTGTGAGGAGTTTGTCAACTACTTCGCAGACAAGATTGCTCGGATTCAGACTGACTTTGAAGCTGGATTAATGGCAGTAGGGGAGGAGCGCGGGGGGATGGAGGTCCCGTCTGGTCCAGCTTCGTGGGGAGAGTTTCAGGAAGTGATGCTGGCCGATGCGGTGGATGTCCTGGCGTCTGTGAGGGCCACGTGTTGTGAACTCGATCCGTGCCCGTCCTGGTTAGTAAAAGCTTCCAGGGAGACGTTAGGGACGGTGCTGGCGAGGGTAGTGAACGCGTCCCTTCGGCAGGGGAGGTTGTCGCCCTGCCTTAAAGAGGCTGTGGTGTGCCCCCAGCTGAAAAAAAACATCTTTGGATGTGGATGCGCTCTCCAGCTACCAACCTGTCTCTAACCTTCCCTTTTTAGGGAAGGTTATTGAGCGGGCAGTGGCACTCCAGCTCCAGGTGCACCTGGATAGTATCGGCTTCCTAGACCCTTTTCAATCTGGGTTCCGTCCCGGCTATGGCACAGAGACAGCGTTGGTGGCCTTGGTAGACGACCTCCGCCAGGAGATGGATGCAGGATGTTCAACATTTCTCGGCCACTTTTGATACCGTGGACCATGGGCTGCTGCTGAGGAGACTGCATGACCTGGGGGGTCTGGGCGGGACCGTTCTTGAATGGTTCCGCTCATTCCTCCGGGAGAGGAGCCAACGGGTAGTGTTGGGGGAGGAGACATCGTGCCCCCGCGCTTTGCCGTGTGGCGCTCCACAGGGTTCGATCCTGTCTCCGCTGTTGTTTAACATCTATATGCAGCCCTTGGGGGAGGTTGTGAGAAGGTTTGGGGTGCGATATTACCAGTATGCTGACGATACTCAGCTGTACCTCTCTTTTTCTACTGACCCAGACCCTGCTATCTCGTTGTTTTCCCAATGTTTGGAGGCCGTGGCAGAGTGGATGCGGCTGAGCAGACTGAAGCTTAACCCCGACAAGATGGAGGTGATGTTGGTGGGGAGAGCGAAGGGGGTGGTGGCCCTCCTAGTTGGGGGGGTTCGCCCTCCTATAGCTCTGCAGGCTCGGAGTCTGGGGGTGATACTGGACGCAGATCTTCGTCTGGAGCAGCAGGTGGAGACAGTTGCTAAGGCTGCCTTCCGCCAGCTATATCTAGTACCTGTCTCTTATACACATCTAGATGTGTATAAGAGACAGAAGCGGGGGGCCACGATGGAGAGGGCATTCTCGGTGGTAGGGCCGCGGCTTTGGAACTCCCTTCCAGAGGAAGCTCGCCTGGCTCCCAGCCTATTAAAATTCCGGCAGAGTTGTAAGACCTGGCTGTTCGCCCAGGCCTTTGGGAGGGAGGGGTAGGGGGATGTTTTAGTTCCCCCACCTATTTTGGGTTTTACACTTGTTTTAGCCCTGTTTTAATATTTTTATAATATTTATGTGAATTTAAAAAAAATTTATTCTATGTTTTAATGTTGGAAGCCGCCCCGAGCTGCATGGCAGGAGGGGTGGGGTAGAAATTTATAAAATAAATAAAATAAATAAATAAATAAGCAGGGAGCTAGGCAGGCAGCATGCTGTGCAGAAGGGGCCTGCCTGGAATCCCCCCCACACAGCAGTAGTGACCCAATGGAACTTCAGTCAAGTCTTCAAAGCTTTATAAGTACTTGCCAGGGCTCGCAGGGTTAGGAATGGGGGGGGAAATAGGGCCCTAAGGATGGGGGTGGGGGAGTTTGGACTCAGATGCAGACCGGTTTCCCATTGACTTCAATGTGATCTGAATCTGAATCTGAACCGTAATGGATCCGTTAAATACAGATCCGAATCCGTAGTGGATCAGAATCTGTAATTTAATCCAAATGGACATCACTATGCTAACTGCCTTCCAGGATTGATCTATACTCTGTCTAGAGTAGACCACGCCTTTGCTGATGCTGTGACAACTGCCTGCCTGGACTGACCTATGCTCTTTTGAGACTATGCTCGTTCTCCAACCACAGCTCTTACACTTCGCTCAGAGTCCTCGTCTTCCCTGTAACTAAATTAAGCACAATTAAGCACCTGCAAATTCTCAACTTCATTATTTTATCCTTTTCTTCCTTCTACCTTGTCTGTCTTAGATTGTAAGCCCATTGGGGTAGGTAACTGTCTCTAACTACAGATTCTACATCACCAGGTACATTGCTGTGACTATATAAACAAATTAGCTAAACTAGAATTAGTATTAGAGACTGGCTATGTAGACGCAACCAAGAAAGGACCCTTGGAGATTACAGTTGGTGGCAAATCTAGTATTTTCCCCCCAAAAAACCTGTTGCTATCTCCGTATGATTTTTATTTTATATTTTGTGAGCTGCCCTGAGCCTTCCAGGGAAGGGTGGGATAAAAGTGCTAATAAATAAGCAAATAATAAAATTATGAATCATTGATCTTTATGTCAGCATATCTCACATGTAATGGGCAAAATTTCCTTGATTCTGAGTGGGATTCTCTTAAGAATGTTACAAGAAGACTGTAAAATATTCTCAGAATGCCGTAAACCATCAAAACAAGACAGTAGCTTGGAAGAGCGTCTTTGGGACAAAAGGAATTGAGTAAATGATCAGAAAGTGCCAAGTTGTACTACTTTCATTTACTCATAGAAGTATTTCAGTAATGCTTCAGTAACACTATGGGCCTTTTTACAGGAGACCATCCAGTGCATGTCCACCCATAGCACACGTGGGGAAGCATCTCGTGTGAAAGTGAGGATGCATGGGTGGATGATCCTGTGACCCACGCATCCCCAACCATCCCCCCACCCCACATGGAGCATTTGGCTAAAACGCATGTTGCTACGTGAGTGGGGGTGCATGGGGACACATGGGGGATGGGTGTGCATCTGTTTACACCCGAACCCATGGCACTCTTACCTGTCACCCACAGACCCACCCCTCCCCCACCTGTTTAAAAAGGACCTATGTCAGAGTTTCAGAAAAGGAGCAATAGTGTACTAGTCATTTATATCATGTCAGAAAAAAATACTACTTTGATTCTGCCCTGAATAATGGTCCCTATGGCCGTTTTTTACACGGATGGAGGTGAGTGGGTGAATGGCTGTTTGGCCACTGTGGGTGGGTGTCTGTTTACATGGACACCCATCCACCTCCACCCATCTCCACCCACAGAGCCCGCTCTGGTTTTCCAGAGGACTCCATGGGTGGAGGTGGGTGGAGATGGGTGTTGCGTGGGAGCGCGCACGCACCCCACCCATCCCGCTCGGTGTTCACACAGTGAACACCCATCCCCCCCAACTGACCGGAGACCAACCCCCCCACCACTGCTGGCTGTTTACACAAACTCCCCCCCAACACCTGCCAAAACACCGAAGGGGGGGGCATCCATGTAAAAATGGCCAAAGACTCCTCTAAGTCATCTAGGGTGTAAATCATGGGAGCTGTTTTCCCCCAAATTTAAGCTAAATATACCGAAGTTAGGCTTATAAACTGTCTGACATTGCAGGGTGTCACTCATACAAAATATCCTTGAGGTTTTGTCTAGTTTAATTTTTAAGTGACTTGAACAATAAGGATTCCATCTAACTGTCCTTCAAAATCTTTGTTGTAATAGGCAAATATTGACTTGATGTTAGAGCAGTATGCCACTGAGGAATTCTACTTCCCCTGGCTGTTTTTATTTGTTTAGTTTAATAATTTATAGGACAAACGAGGCAGCATGAGGGATAACTTTTCCTGTTAGATTGCCATAAGGCTTTTAGAATTGATGGATGGTATGCTTGATCATTTACTACAGCATTGTATTTTTATTCATAACAAATCACTGATGTTAAATATGATCTACTCACTTACCTCTAATTTGTCCTTCATAAGAGGAAGATTATGGTAGGTAGGTAGATAGGTGGGTAGAGTTTTATGGCACAGGAGCAACAAGGTCATATTGCACCAAACTCAAGGTTAAAATCAAGGAGGCAAAAAAAAAGCCAAATACATGGAGTGCATGAAAAATGATTTTAATATGGTAAACAGGATCTTGCTGGTATCATGGCTCATGGAATCACACAGACACGTAACTGGTTAAAATGGGCATAGACCACAACTTTATTAGCATAACAACAGGTGGCCCCTCCCCAGGCACACCTGACATCACTGTCAGGCACCTTGTACAGCGTGTGCCTGCAATCGATGCATTCAGGGTAACACCCATCAAAAGGGTGTTAGAGAACCACAAATAGCTGTCAATCAGGGGTGGGGAAACAAGGGGGAAGGCAGTCAGCCAATCCCTGCTTCATGGTAGTACCACAGGCACAGGCCATAGTGCTCCCTCCCCTAAAAATTGGGGTGAGGGCAGGGGACAGGACTACCAGCTCAGTCGTTCATATCCCCCTCCCTGGCACTCACCCTCTGCCTATTTTCTCAATTTAATAGGTCCAATTAACCTTCAATTTGCTCTTATTGCTGGTTCCCAGGCTGCTTTACAGTTGCAACAGCAGAACCTCTTCTTGGCATCCCAATTGCTCTATTGGGAATACAAAACAACCTGTTACGGAGAAGACAACCCACATCCCTTCTTTGCCAATCTCAGGGGTGCATAAAATTCCTTGTCACTCAGTCCTGAATACAGAGACTAGCAACACCCCTTAACAGGATAGATCCAGTGTTCATGAACACATTACTGCGCGGCAGGTGGGCGGGACTTTCTTGACCTGGACAGCCACCAAAGTAAAAGAGGGCTTGCCTGTGCATGCAGGCTATTTTAATGGGGAATCAGACCCCACCCCTCTCCAGGTGGGTCGGGGTGTCATTGGTTCATGTGAGTAGGTGGTCTCACAGAGTGGCGGTCGAATACCTGAGCAAGGCCCAACCGTCTTCCTGCATTTACCTGATTCATCAGCCAGACCTGCAAAAATGCCATCTGCTGACTGGCAGGAGTGTTTCCTTTGCATCACTGATGTGGAAAAACCTTAGACCTGTGTGTATATTTTCAGTGACTCTGAAGATTATAATTGGGCCAGAGCAGTCAAATTAAGGGACAGGTTGTAAAAAATGCATGCAGGCTGTAGAGTAATTGGTGATGACTTACACACCCCTCATGGAAATGTTCATACATATCCTACTTCTCTGAGCTCCTGGGCATCAGAAGCAGGCCATTCATTTAAAGACAGTGTGCAAGATGTGCAGGCAGAGCAGAGGCAGGGCAGACTGTCCCTGCTCTGGGGGTGTCCTGCTGGCAGTGCTCTAGAACATTCCGGAGCACCGCCAGCAGAGTAGGCAACCCAGCATTGGAGCACTAACTGGAGGCAGGGCTGTTGACCGTCTGCTCGGCAAAAGGCTTCTGCAGTCCTGCTTTCAGACAGAGGTTGCCCCAGCAGCACCATAACCCATAACGCTATGGTGTGGGGGAGGGGCGCCACCCTGGTGGGCCATGGGCCCTGACAGCAACAAGTTTTGATAAAAAGGGACCAAGGTGGGGCTGCAAGTGGGTAGACATGGGGGTGTACCCATAGTGTTACTCTGGGGTTGTGTACCCTCACATACATGTGAAAATACCCCAATTGCCAATGTGAAATAATTGGCATAATTAATAAGTGAATGTCAACTTTATTGTATTGGTCAAAATATAGAATACAATATTTTATAATTGAAAGTAAGTCCAAACCAAGCCCTAAATGCAAAACACCAACAAAACCTGTACTGCTTCAGAATCTGAAATGCGATCCAGATCCAAGTCCTAACCCTGGTACTAATCACACCACACCATGCTTTTTATCAGCATGTCACATCTGTCTCCAACATGCAGTGTATCTGGATCCTTCAATATGATTGAATTGTTAAAGAGACATGGTTTTGGTATATATGTTGCTTCAGAAATTATTTATTTGATGTGTTGCTGCTAAGTTTCTTTATTAGACATTGGAATAGTTTTGGAAAATTCCATAATTATAATTAACTTAAAAGTCCCTCAGGGGTCCATATCGTTCTTTTCACACTTAAATGCACACAGCACATAATTAATCATGCAAACATGCTGATAACTGGGTTATTTATTATAGCCATATGAATGTGTACGATAAAGAGGCAGAATAAGACCCAGAAGGTTCCTTTATTGGATTTAGAAGTTATGCAACATAAACAAAAAGTGACTAGATTTAGCTAACACTGCAAGCACAATTTCTCAATGCAGTAGAGATATGTATTTTGCAAAGAAATTATTAAAATATAGCTCAGGTGTGATCCTGCATATTTTTAATTATTAAGAGAAGATTTAATTGAAACCTCATATATTAGTATTATTGACACCGCTGCTGACACCCTCAGCAGAGAGGCAATGAATTCAATGGACAGAGAATCTGAATTATCTTGGTACCCAAAGAATGGTCTTCCCAGGGTATATCTGAGTTATTTATAGAGGACTGCATAAGAGAGAGGATTTTATATTGCGGCTCATACTGCCATACCTGTTAAGAAGGAAACAGAAGTCTTCATTTTCCTGTGTTATCAATCTGACCCTTTCCATACATTTTTCTAAATACTTGACTTTGAGAAATTTACTGAAACTGGTTTCATGTCTACAACTGTTCAATTTCTCTTCATTTATTCCAATTTATGGTTGTTTAAATGAGATGAAAACTGAGTCTGAAATCTTTTCCTTATATTCCATGTTAGTGTTGGTATTTTGCAAAAATATTTCCATCATTTATTGCTGGAAGCAATATTTTCTAGGAAAAGATCATTCTTTTTCACTATATCCAGGTAATATTGAAATGTCAAAGATGAAAGTCATTGATATGCATTATTCATATTAAACTGAGCTTCATGTTTTCTACAGTGTAAGAGTTATTAATAAAGGATACGACATTCTGCATTCAATAATGATAAATTGACTACCATTGATAGAAGCATGATTATTCATAAAGTGTGCACAACATAGATTTCTGTTCTATTTACACTTTACATGGCTGGTTTTAATTAGTTTTTCATCTTGGCCTCCATTTTTGTTACAGGAGCAATTTTGTGTGGCAATAAGTGATGTTATCCAAATATCTAATCAAGCTTTCAGCTATGTAGGAATACCATGTATGAATACAAATTGTGACCAGTGCCTGACCTATTTATTTAAGAAAAAAATAATAATGTCAGTTATTCCAAATATACTGATATTACTGTTACTTAACATGCTATATGTAACAGCTAATCATGAGACTTCATTAGTGACTACTAACACCACATCTGCAGTGATAGGTTATGCATCAAAATACACCTAAAAGTAGTATTTTATCAGAGCTAATCTTGCAATAGTTGTCATTTGCTCTGTGATTCCTA
Organism: Sphenodon punctatus; assembly: GCA_003113815.1. Classification (NCBI taxonomy): domain Eukaryota; kingdom Metazoa; phylum Chordata; class Lepidosauria; order Sphenodontia; family Sphenodontidae; genus Sphenodon; species Sphenodon punctatus. The sequence continues at coordinate 3,770,856 of QEPC01008797.1, forward strand.
CAAAAGAGGTAATGTGACTGCAGTGCTAAATATGATGAAGCTGGTTGAAATTTCAGTTGCAAAGTCCTTGTGAATGTTTGGTCAGTGGAGAGTTTTTCAAAATTGTTATTTTGTTATTGTACACATATATTTACTAAAACATGTAAAATTGTACTCAATATGCTTTATACATCTACCTGTGTTGGTATAGATTTGCCAATAAATAAGTGCTATAAAAAAATTAGAAAACTATAGAATGTGTAGAGGTGGAGAACATTCTATAATCTGGCTAGTGATTTGGAAAGGTAGGCACTATAAAGAACATGCAATTAAGAGTGAAACGGAAGTCACCTAGTTGAAGAGTATAACACTTGATAGTCTTCATGGGTACATGTGGCAAGGTTCATGTTGGAGAATGAAGAGGAATTGCATCCTGAGGTCAGGTTTCTTTGGAGGATTCAAAAATCACTTTTGGAAAGAAAAATGAAGAGAACCAAATGCAGGATTTTCTCTCAGGGATAATTCCAACTGGTTGTGCAGATGGGATAGAAAAAAGAATGCTGGATTCATGAAATGCCTGTTTGTGATCAGAGGTGACTGCTTGATGCCAGTCTATTCAAGAAACACAAACAAAACAAAAAATATAAGTCCTCTAAAATCGAGATATATGAAATCAACCAGAGCCAAACTCTGCTCTCAATGACTATCAATGAAGCTCTCCTGAAGTTTGCTTGTTGGTAGAAGTTCACTGGTGCAAATGAGAGCAGAATTTAGCTTGGGGGGGAATTTAGTTTAAGCTAAAATGCTTAAGCTACTGAGCTGGTTTTTAAAAAAAATAAATGTTTATGAGAGGGTGCGCATGCGCAAATAGGAGACAGCAACCTAAAGCGAGCACTCCTCTAAGCGAGGAAAGAAAACGGCCCCAAAATAACCCAAACAGCCACCAAAACTCAACAAAAAGTGAGTAATCACAATGCCACCAAAAGGCAGAGAAGACAGGGGGAAAAAAAGGAAAAAGGAGCAAGGGAAAACCAGCTAGAGCGCTTCGTTAAACTGCGCCACTCTGAAAAAAATGGGAAAGAGGCCCGATTCACAGAGCGCGCCAAAATGGCACCCGCTATAGCGGTGGAGACACCGGAGCTCTCTGAAGGAGAGGACTCCCAGGAAGAGAACACTTTAGAAGAGGAAGACCCCGAGGGGGGCCCAATAATGAAAGTCCTGCTGGAATTAAAAAAGGATTTCAAAAAGGACATGGGCAAACTGAGAGAGGCGGTGGAGGCAGGGAATAAAAAACTGGAGGGGCTGGTACAGAGAATGAGCACAGCTGAGGAGAGAATTTCTACCCTAGAAGACAACTCGGTTAATAATGAAGAACAAGTAACATCACTCCAAGAAAGAGTCCACATGCTCACACAAAAAACAGAAGACCTTGAAAACAGGTCTAGAAGAGACAATTTGCGATTTGTGGGCTTCCCTGAGGGGATAGAGAAAGGTGAAACTAAAGATTTGCTATGGGAGTTCTTAGCTGAGCATTTC
>QEPC01008797.1:3845790-3857355 GCA_003113815.1 Sphenodon punctatus
CCTACGTCACTTCTGTCACGTCCCCACAAGGTGGGACTTCCGGTGCTGTCACTCCTTATCTTATCTCTTATCAGTTTGAATGACAGTGTATGCCTTTCTCTCTGGGGCTAGGGGGTTGTATAGGGCTTCCAAATGTAGGCCCCTAAAATGTAATGTGCCTTTAAATGACATTATATCAGGCTCTGACCTGGTGGTCTGAGCACGCTCAGTAGAGAAGAGGGCCGAAGATTCTGCGGCAATTAGAGAGCCAACTGTCAGAGAGAGTGGAAGGTGTTTCTGGGAACTTAAGTGGGAGAGTGTGACGATGACTGCTGTTTGAGCTTCAGGAGGGAGATCACTCTCATGCCTATATTGGGAATTACAGAGCATGAGTGGATAAATTACTGTGGAAGACTGCTTTGCTGACCCACCCATGGGACATATAAATAGCCAGGGCAGAGACCTAGTGGGGCCTGGAGCTACAGCTGAGGGAAGTCTCCTCAGAGAAGGCCAGTGAGCCAGCAGAGCTTCTGTTGAGACACTCTGGACAGTCCTCTGAAGACTTTCTGGAGAGTGGAAGCTGCTGAAGTCCATGTTTCCAGACCCTGCCAACTTCCAGTGCACCTATGCAAGCTAACTGCAAGGACTCTGGTTTGAACTTGAGGGTTGGGAGGTGGTGGTGGTGTTTTCTTCTGTTATTTTCATTCTTATTTTCAAAGTGTAATGGTTTAAATAGACTGTTTTATCTGACAGAAATCTCTATTTATCAGGCTCATCCAGGCGGACGCACTTCCAGGGTATATTATAATTATTCAGCACTGCAGGAGCAATCAGGAGCCCCTCCTCAAATTCCCCAACATAGTTGGGACTCCCAGGACTCCTGTCCCTGTAAAGCAAGAACCACCTTTAAAAGGGGGTTACACAAAAATGGATGGCACGTTTTCCACTGTCCCCTCCCCCATCTGAGTCACATTTGCTGAGCAGCCTTGACACATCCAGGCATAAAATGCAGCTGAATGAGAGAAACAACTACAAACAGCCATAGATTACAGCCTTTGGCGAGCTCATTGTGGCTGATTATCACTCTGAACCTGTTTTTTATCTTTCCCAGAATTATTCCTTTTTAACCTTGCCTTTAACCAGTTACCTGGTTCTATCTCTTGTTCCCATACCTTCTCATCTATTTTGTCTAAAGCTTTGATGGTAATTTTCCCTGCCAGCGCTGTTATCTTGTCTGTTCCTGGAGCTTTCCTGTTTTTTAACTGCGTCACTGCTCCTCCTATTTCTTCTGCTGCTGGTGATTCACCACTGTCATCAATCCTGCCTTGCAGTTTATGGTATGCAAATATGCACATGCAAGAAAAGAATTAATGGGGGGGAAACTCTAGTCAAAATACAATAGAAAATAAGTGGTCAAAAATGACACAAATCTTTCACCTCCGTTCCAGAACCTCTGCACATGCCAACTACAATGTATGCTTGAAGTGGAATTAGCAACATGCCGTAATGGTCAAGGGGAAGGAACAAATTCCAAATCTGAGAACCCTTTTCAGAAAACATACTACCACCCCTGCCCTACTTAGCACAGTAGAATAGCCTATTTGGGCCAATCCATCAAATTAGCACATTTTTCTTGCCAGCATCAGACATTCTTTACCTTTCTTCTTTTCATTTTCCAGAATGGGGATTAGGAACTAGGCCTTAAATATTATAGAACTATCATTTTTATTACTTCAATCACTGCCAGTTAAAACCTGTTTTCCCTATCAAGAACTTTGTAATGTGCCATTTGTTTGTCTATATGCTTGCAAACAACTCCTGCATGGTACATTGACCCACCTAACATCCCTCTTCCTGGTGTGAGTAGTTGGGATAAAGAGAAGGACAGGTTAATAATAAAGAAAATGGACTAATGTACTTAACACATCATGTTATTCAGTAGCAGGCAGAAAGGAGGGAGAAAACTGAGGAACTGGGAAGGGCGGGGAGAGTAGAACTGGGAAGAGGGAGAGTAGAGAAGGGTAGACTATGGCAGGCCCCCTTCCAGGTGAATAAATGAAGAGGAATAGACATAAGAAGAACAGAGGAGTGGTTCATAATCTAGGGGTGAAAACAGACATGATGTTAACCANTTCATAATCTAGGGGTGAAAACAGACATGATGTTAACCATCCTTTAACCACCCTTGGTGGTCATTTATGCATGTTGCAGGGCTGCATAGGGCACCAATAAAGTCCTGAAACATGCATAAATAACCACCAAGGGTGGTTAAAGGGTGGTTAGCATCATGTCTGTTTTCACCCTATTTCCTCCCTTCGCAGTCACCCTGGCGGCGAAGATAGGTTTGTCATGCCCCTTCAAGGAACCCAAGGGGCACGGCACTTAGAAAGGGGTGTGTGTGTGCTTTCTCCAAGCACCACTCCCCCCTCAGCAGCCCTGGTAATCCCCCGCGGAAGTGTGGTGCTCTGCGGGAGTGTAGCTGCAAGGAGAAGGTGCCCGCATGGCGGGAAAGAACAGACCCGGCAAGGGTTGCTAGGCAACCCTCGCTGGAAAGAGTGCGAAGAGTGCACAATTGATTGATGCATCGCCCAAGAGGGGCGGTGCATGTATACAATTCTCCTGCTTGCCTCTTCAGTTAGGAGGCAGCAGAAACCAAGCAGCAAGCTCGGCAACTGAGCTCCAGCAAGCGGGGATTTCGCCAAGAACCCGACAGCGAGGCAAAGCAGAGGAGCGCTGGTGAACACCTGTGAACGGTAGTTCAGTGAAGGCTGCGTAAGGGATTCAGTACCCCCACCCCATCTCGCTCACGTACCCTGTGGTTTTTGGGGCCAACTATGGAGGCCAGAAAGAAGGGCAGGTCTGCGGGGGGCGGGGGGGCGGAAAGTGGTGCAGCTTTCCATTCCTCCACCCGTGGGTGCAAATGAGGCCCCGGGGAGCCCCATCCAGGCTACTGAGGGAGGCGCCCAGGACCAGGTGGCCCAGGACCTCGGAGGAATACAGCCTACTGAAGTCCACGAAAGGGAACAGCGGGGAGCAGTGGGCCTGCACCCCCCCACCTGGCGAGCCCTCCCTTCGGGAGCAGCTTGAGGGGTGCGAAGGTCTTCTTCGCAGCATGGGGGGGTGTAAGGGGCCCTCCACAAGATGATGCCCCAGGAGAGGTGGAGACAGCAGGGGGACCCAAGCTCTCACCCCCCTCATAGGGGAGGCAGGCAGCTCATTATATAGAAGACCCTCCTGCACCCAGGCACTTGCGGGTCGAGCCGCACATGCTGGCTGCAGAAGGTGCACAGGCCCCACCCAGATCGGGAACCGACCTGATGGAAGGTCTGGCCCCTGGGGGCCATGGGGCAGGGCAAATTACCCACCTGGCCCTGGGTGCCCCATAGTATGGTTTTCTGGCACAAGGCATGCAGCAAGGATTGAGCAAGGTGGTTGGCCAGCAGGAGGGATAGCTTACCCTCAGGGTGCTGTGGCATGCCTGCCTTCAGTGCAGGTATGGGGCCCGGTATGGGGTTTCCCCTTCCACCCCTTGCATCTTTTGGAGACAGGGATGGAGGTGGCGAACCTTCCGGGTCAGGAGCGCCCCAACAGAATGAGGATGAGGAGGAGTTGCAACGCAGAGTAGCGGCACTGGAGCAGGCAATTAGTGACATGGCTGAACATCAAGGCAGCAGTGGGACAAGGACCAGCGTGGCAGAAGGCGAGACAGCACCGGGTATGGTGTCAGGTTTTCCCCCCGCAAGCATGGCAGCTATGAGTTCTGGGGTACCCCCCCGGGGGTGGGGGTTGAACCTGGGCATGGGCTGGGGACCGAGTCCCAGTTTTGGAGCCCCATGGGTGGCGGGGGCCCCACAGTATCCAAGTCCATGCCTGCAGCACATGGCTGCAGGGTCGGGGGTTGGGGGTCGGCCCAGCCTTGTCGGGTGACTTGGCTTCACAATTGGTCTGATGAAATGGGGCATGGGTTCCAACCTTCCGCCCTCTCTCTCCCTTGGTGGGGTCCGGATTTCCCCGTCACAGTGATGGCCACAGGGTACGTGGGACAGGCATTGCAGGTATGGGGGGGCCAAGGGGTTCAGCCGGCCCCAGGGTATAACCCTGGTCCAGTCACTGGGCAATATACTTTCCCTGGGGTGGACTGCGAGTCAGTGTCCACTCCCATTGGGGCCCACCTTTTGCCAGCCACGAGGGAAAAAATATGGAAGGGTGAATTTGTGGACCTGTTTGCCCTCCTGTTCCACGACCCACTGGTAGACCCGGCAGAAGCTGATGATAAGAAGGAGAAGGAGCGCTTCAAGCGCCCCAAGGCCGACAGGAATTGAACCAATTGGACTTCAGCCTTTGCAATCTATCAGGGAGTCGTGATTCAGGTGTATCCAGCCAGGGCTCCTGAGCTTCTCAAATACACCGATATAGTCTGCCGGGCCTATGAGTCTGGTCTGCCAGGGGCATGGCTCCGATATGATGAAGAGTTTTTCCATTGGGCAGCCTTCACCCCGGGCATGCGCTGGGATTGCCATGCACCCAACTTATGGTTGGATTGCATGGTGGATGCAGCAAGAGCCCCCAGGTCACACAGTGGCCATTTATTGGCAAAGGGAAGGGTGGCACCCACCAATGATCTTTTTCGTGGCAAAGGCAAGTGGGCCATGGCCAGCCAGACAAACCAATGTTATGAGTTTGATTGCACGGGGAAATGTTCCCACGCATCCTGCAGGTTCAGGCATTCCTGTCCCAACTGTGCCGGCCTGCACAATGTTGCGGCCTGCCCCAGGGCCAAGTCACCTAGTAAGGGTAGGACCCCCGCAGGACCACTGGGAGGGGGGGTCAGGGGCAGCAGGGCAGCCGCCTCAAGAAAAGGGCCCCAACCCCAATTAGGATAGAGGAGCTGGCTGCGGCCCGTTCCCCTCACCCTGACCTAGCAGAGGTAGATTATATAGTCAGTGGGTTTAGGGAGGGGTTTCGCATTCCGGCAGGGGAGGTCCACCACCATAGGGCCGTGCCCAACTTAAAATCAGTGGTAGACATGGAATCGGTGGTGAAGCAAACTGGAGAAGGAGTGCCTGGAGGGCAGGTTAGCTGTCCCTTTCTATTCCCCACCATTTCCTGACTTAGTTGTTTCCCCGCTCGGGGTAGTTCCAAAAAAGGCTCTGGATGAATTCCGCCTTATACATCACCTGTCATACCCACGAGGTAGGTCAGTCAACGACGCCATCCCCAAGGACTTGGCTACTGTGTGTTATACATCATTAGACGTGGCCATAGATCTAGTGAAACATCACGGACAGGGGACCCTCTTAGCAAAGTGTGACGTGAAGTCTGCTTTTAGTTTGCTACCAGTCCATCCAGACAGCTTCCACCTGCTAGGTTTCACATTTCAAGGGCAATTTTACTTCGATAAGGCCATGCCAATGGGATGCTCTATTTCCAGTTCGGCTTTTGAGCATTTTAGTATGCTTATTGAGTGACTGAGTCACTCAATAAGCATGGAGGGGATGTCACCAAATACTTGGATGATTTCCTCTTCATGGGTGCCGCTGGAACCGATGAGTGCCGAAAGCTAATTGAGTCCTTTCAGGAAATGGCTGACACTTTGGGCATCCCTTTGGTGCCTGAGAAGTTGGTGGACCTGACTACTTCCCTACAGTATTTGGGCATAGAGCTGGATACGATAAAAGGGGTATCCCGGCTTCCGCAAGACCAATTGAGTGACCTGCGATCCAAAATCGCTGGGTGTAGGTGGTCCCGGAAGGTAACAGTCTGGCAGCTCCAGTCCTTAGTTGGCAGTTTAAAGTTCGCATGTAGGGTGGTGGCCTCTGGCAGAGCATTCCTGTCATGGCTATATGCCAAATTGGCTGGTTCACCACAGCCACATTACCATATACGTGTCACCCATGAGATGAAGGATTATTTGGACATCTGGTCTTCTTTCCTGGCAGAATACAATGGGGTGAGCCTGTGGCAGGATGAGCTCCTAGTTGAAGCTGAATTGCAAGTTCACTCCGACGCTGCTGGCGGGATGGGTTTTGGTTTAATATTCAGGGATCGGTGGTGCAGGGCCCCCTGGCCCTCTGACTGGCTTGGTGGGGGCCTGACTAAGGACTTGACATTCCTAGAACTTTTCCCGGTAGTTTTGGCCGTCCACCTTTGGTCTGATGAGTTTGCCACAGTTTTGTTTTGGTGTGACAACCAGACTGTGATCCACACGGTCAATGCCCAATCTTCACGCTCACCCAGGGTCATGGGGTTAGTAAGGACTTTGGTGTTAGTCTGCCTTCGTAATAACATCGTATTCAAAGCGCGGCATGTTCCTGGGATTAACAATGGAGTGACTGATGCCATATCTCGCTTCCAGATGGAGCGGTTCCGCTCACTCGCACCTGGAGCCAGACAGAACCCGGAGCCCTTCCCCCTGTGGGCATGGAACCTTGGATCGTAGATCTCTATAACACCGTGCAGGGATCCTTGGCCCTGAGGATCAGGGCGGCATACCAAAGGGCGTTCAACGAATTCCAGGGCTATCGAGTGTCCCAGGGTTGGCACACCAGTATTCCCATTCCTGAACCACAGATACTTAAGTTCATTCTAGATAGCAGACAACAGGGCACCGCAGGAAGCACCATTAGTGGGAAGCTCGCAGCGGTGGCATGTATGAGCCAGTTGGCAGGCTACCCCTCGCCAGATCAAGGATTTTTTGCCCAAAGGATGTTGAAGGCATGGGCCAGAGATCAGGGTACACCACATGACAGCAGGCCACCCATTACGCCACAGATCCTAGTGGGCATGTGCGGGACGCTGCCCCGCATATGCTCATTGGAAGGGGAAGTTATACTATTCATGGCTGCCTTCACAGTGGCATTTTTTTTGAGCATTTAGGGTTAGTGAACTGGTCGCCAAGTGTACTAGGGACAGGCCTTTCTGTGCGCTAACAATAGAGGATGTAACCATCGAAGAACAAGGTGTGGCATTGCACTTGCGCCACTCAAAAACCAACCAGAGGGTTAGGGGAGTCACAGTGCACTTGGCACGGGCAGGAATGATGGATTTATGCCCGGTTAAGGCCTTGCTATGGTATCTGTCTGTTCGGCCCACCCTCCCAGGTTGGTTGTTCTGACATGCAGATGCCACCCCCCTAACTTGGTACCAACTGATGTCTGTGATGCGGGAATCCTTGGAAGCTTTAGGTGTCCCAGCCAGGCTGTTTGGGATTCATTCATTCCAGATAGGGGCGGCCACCTTTGCAGCAAGTGCGGGCCTTGGGGAGCGGGGTGTTCAGGTGACAGGACGGTGGTGCAGCCGAGCGTAAAGGGCATACCTCCGGACTCCCCCTATCCCTGCAGCATGAGTAACCATTTTGTCTTCTAGGTCCTGGGCGTCACCTAAAGTGCAGAAACTGGATCGTTGGGCATAGCCTCGTTTGATGGGCCGGAAAGGCAGCACAAAAATTGCACTGGGGGATGCAACTGGGTTTATCGGCTTACGCACACATCAATTGTTTTATTTTCCAAAGGTTTTATTAGAGTGTGGTCATATGTTGCCTGTTAGTTTGAGATAGGCTCTTATGCTTGTGTGGAAAGAATCATGTTGAAAAGTCTCAGCATTTGCCTTGAAATAAAAATGGCTTACGCACACATCAGGTGGATGGGCTGTGGTGGTATGTGTTGGCACCAGTTAATTTCCACCCTGAGTAAGGAACGAGGGGTCAGACCTGACATTTTAGTAATTAGAACGATTTAGGTGAAGTAAAAGGGGTCCAAATGTTAAAGGAAATAAGAAACGACATTTGGTTGATCAAGTTTATGTTTCCCGGAGTAACAATTCTGTGGAATGACTGGGTTGAGAGGATATTTTGGGGCGCAGGCATACCACCACGTAAAATTGACAGGACCAGGAGAACAGTGAATAGGGAGATAGGGAGATGGCTGAAGGAAGTGGGTGGTGAAATTATTCCACATCGAGCAATCATACACAGGAGGACCGAGTTATACAGGTCAGATGGGGTACACTTGTCTTCCATGGGAAATGAGTGGTACCTGGCAGCCCTAAGAGAGAAATTGCTGGAATATTTAGTTAAACATTGTGTGGGTGGGGGGTTCGGGTCTGTCCATTTGGCTCGGCAGCCCCTAAGTGGCAGGGGTCCAGCACCAGAGTTAGGTAGGGTAGAAGATTAATTTGGGGCATCTCCTTAAGAGATGGGGAAGTGATCCCAGCCACAAACGCAGGGTATGGCAAGCGGCAGAGTCAACCCCTTGAGAGAAGTGACCGCGAGGGTCATAGGGACATGTACTGTCCCCGGCTTGAAGGCACTATCCTCCTTCCTCCGGCCCACATGGGCCATGGTCCCCCTCCCCATGACTGCGGTATCGGGAGGGGGAGGTGTTCAGAACAGTTATGAGGGATTGGTACCCGATGGGATATTGGGCCAATCCCTGAGTTGTGCTAATGTGTTTGATTATGGGTGCTGGACCCAATTCACCTGAGTGAATTGCCCCCACCATCACAATTCGGATCCATAATATGTTATAAATAAAGAGTGCGGCCATCTTGAATTCCAATTTCCTGGTGTCGTGTCTCATTTGTGGGGTGCGCCAACAAGTATCCTATTGGTAAATCTAACGTATCTATTAGTGCTAGACACTGCAGAGGGAAAATGATGAAGGGTCAAATTAGCATGCAGGCAGAACAACCCTCTATCCTTTACAAAGAGTCCTTTAGATCATGTGTGAGACATTTCTGAGGGGCACAGTGATGTGAGCATGTAGTTCTCTTATTCATTATGTACCACTTCTGTGTACAAACAAAATACCAGGACCGTCAAGTCAGAAGTTTTCTCATAAAATAAATTTACAAAATGAAAAAGGAATGAAGAGTACAATATCCTGATTTCAGTGGTTCCTGCTAGTTCAGTTATTTCACTGTATTACTCATTCATTAGTCCTGTGATGTAACCAGGTTAAACATCCAGAACTACACTTAGAATTCTAAGCTATTTGTTGCCTCTTTTTCAAACTTCCAATTTTTTGTTTCATTGTAAACAAACAAGAATGCCGCCTTATTTAATCAGAAATATATATATTTAGTTATTTTGATATATCATTAAAGAAAAATATGTCTGTTGCTCTCACTGTCTTCTGAGTTACTTAGTAGATTAATTAAGTTGCCTATATGGCGATCAATGATCTACTTAGAACTATACTAATAGAGAACATGTATTTATTTATTTATTTAAATCAAATGTTTAGGTTCAGGGAATTATTGTAGAGGGTAAGTAAAGAAAGCAAGAGAGAAAATGAGAAATGAAAAAGTAAAAATGACAAAATGAAAAAAAAGGACTTTGAGACAGAAAGAGGAGACCATGGGTGAAAACAGACATGATGCTAACCACCCTTCAACCACCCTTGGTGGTCATTTATGCATGTTGTAGGGCTGTATTGGTGCTCTATGCAGCCCTAAAACATGCATAAATGACCACCAAGGGTGGTTAAAGGGTGGTTAGAGTCATGTCTGTTTTCACCCCATGTAAGAGCATAAAAAAATAGAAAGACTTGAGAAATAGTATCTTGTAAAATATCCCTAGTGAAATAGAATTGATCCAAAAGTTGCCATTTCTAGCTGCCATTATTTTCTCCATAATAAGTACTGTAGTGATTTCTTGCTTCTATTGATTGATCAGTGAAGTCTGTCTCAAAATGCTTTTTAGAAAGAAACAGTGGACCCAATCTTGCTCTCTTTGAAATAAAAGTGAAATCCCATCAACTGAGAACAGAAGAGAGCCCAGAGGTAACTGTAACATTAATGTAACTGAGTATGCCTTTTTTGTGTGCTTATGAGTTAATCACTGATTTTGTTCAGAACGTATCCTGTGTTTCAATATTGGCAAAAATGTTTATTTTCTGAAAGGTCAGTGGCATAAGTATCTATCTTGTCAATCATTCTTGATAAAATGTAATCTGATCAGACCCATAGCCAGAAGATGGGATTTTAACATGTACTAGCTAACACATGTACTTGTTAGAATGCTTGTGTCAATAGGCTCCTAGCAAATTTTAGTTAGCAGAAGTAAAATTTTCCCCATTTTGTGAGTGAAATATAATTCTATGTCAGAAACACAAGGTTTTCATGTCAGCAAAGACATGAAAAGTCTACCTAATATCAATTGGGATTGAGACCTTGTCACAAACTTGTGGGCCGAACACTTAGTTTGGGAACTCTGCTCTATTCTTACCCACAAGGACAGGCCAACACTTAAAACCATGCCAGCGATAACCCTAACCCTAAGTGGGTTTTAAGTGTTGGCATGGTTTTAAGTGTTGGCCTGCCTAGAAGATCAATTTGATTAACATGCATTCGCTTATTACAGACCAACTTCAGATGCTCCATCATAAAATAAAGACAAGTAAGACATTTGACTACTTCTATTTCCATTTAATTACAGGAGGAACTTGACATCTTGACTTAAGCCCTAATTTTAGAAAAAATAAAATAAAATAAAATAAAATAAAATAAATAAATAATAAAGAGATTAGAGAGAACATATACTCTTACCCTATACTGCTTCTGTGCTAATTTCTTGAAACTTTTCATATGTAGAAATTTAAGTCCAAGAGATTATTTGATCACAAATGTATACTCTCAAACTCCTGATCTTCCCTCCCAATCCTTCCTCTCCCTCTTCCCTGGCAATTAACATTGACGGGGTCTTCATCCTCCCTGTCACCCAAGCCTGTAGATTGGGCTTCATCTTTGACTCGCACCTTACCTTCAAACCCTCCATTGACTCCGTTGCCAAATCTTGACACTTCTACCTCCACAACATTACCAAGATCTGCCCTATTCTATCTGTCACCTCTGCCAAAACTCTCATCCATGCCCTGATCATCTCACGCCTTGACTGCTGTAACCTCCTAGCTGGCCTTCCCTGCTCTCACCTTTCTTTCCTTATCTCTCTGTTCAAAACTCTGTTGCCAAGATCATCCACGTAGCCCATCGCTCTGACCATGTGCAGCCTCTCCTCTCTCCACTGGCTCCCTTTTCTTGAGTATTCTGCACAAGTTCCTCATCTTCACCTACAAAGCCCTTCACAACCTTGCTCGCCCCTACCTCTCTGCCCTCATCTCCCTCCAAATCCCTGCTTGAGTAGGGATGGGCGAACACGGTTCAGAAATTCAGAGTTTGGCCCAAACTCGGCCTGTTCAGATGACCGAACCCGAACCCGAACATGAACATACCGAACAGAACCAAACACCGAACGGCAAAATGGGCGAACAATTCGGTCAGTTCGGATCGCGTTCGGGTGAGTTTGGGTGGCAAAAAAGGTTCACTGTAAGGTGACAGGGAGGGGTAGTACTAGTCACTGAGGAGCAGACTTCCAGGCACCAGGGGTGGAAAGGCTTGCAAGAAATGAAACTATCTGCCTCCCCCCTTCCCAACACCTTTTGAGCTAGTCACTGTTCCTGAACAGCAGGCATTGAGTAGGATTATTAGATTGCTTTAAGTTTCATTTCAGTTTTGTTCTGAAATGAAACTTAAACCTTAAACTGAAACCTTGTGTTGTTCGTGATTCCCCCCACATCCCATATATATATA
>QEPC01008797.1:3901383-3912290 GCA_003113815.1 Sphenodon punctatus
GGGGGGGGGGGGATGTCTGGCAGGTGCCAGGCCCATGAGCCACTGCAGTGTGTGGCCTGGCTGTCCAGAGTGGGTTAAGGCTGCCCAAGGAATGGTAGTTTCCCAGGGTGTCTCCTGTGGGTGCACCCTTTAAGAAGCTTTCACTGTGCCAACCATTATGGGGGCCACTAAGCGTTACCACAATTCAGATGCTAAGAAAGAAGGAAGGGTATCTTTTGTGGCAAAGAAAACTCCAAGGTGAGACTACAGTAGCGATTGCCAAGAAAAGGGGAAAAAGTTATGCCATGCAAATTAGGCAGTGAAGCGAGATAAAAACAACCAGACTGCATTGAAAATGGCAACTGGCACAATAGCAGCAATTTTAAGAACTTGTTATTTGGATATTTTTCTAAGTTAAATCTGTACATCAGATCTTGTGCATTATGGCGGAGATGAGAGCAAGTGTTTCTGTTCCGAAATGAACTACCTACTTTTCAGGAGTGCGTGCGATTTTCTGATCGATATTTCATCCAATTCCAGTGATTCTGCACTTCTGCCATTTTCCCTTCATTTCCATCACTGTCTGGGACTTTATTGTCACTTTCTGGGAATTTTATGACAGTTTTACAGCAGTTGTACAGCACTTCCCCAGTGCTTAGCTGACAAGTTTCCATCTCCACAGCCCCTCGGGGAGCACGCAGAACTTGCAACTGACCCATAGCAGCCACGTTCAACTTGTGAAAAATAGTGCAAAATGGTGAAAACAGTGAGAGAGCTGGTAAGTTTCCACATTGCGCAAATCTTGGTGAATGCCCTACTTCCAATGGAAGCAGCACTCAGAGATTTTTTTGTTTCAGGCCTACTGTGCATTAGCCATTCCTCATATTAAAGATCTACATAATACCACTATTTTTATGTTTGCTCCTCACCCAAGACATCTTCTCATGCATTTCTTATGTGGTGTTTAAAATGATGTTCAGGACGTTTTCCACCCAGTTGGTGAATTTGATTCTAGGGTGAATTCTGCCCAGTCCTCTTGAATTTGAACATATGATACACAATAGCAAAGTGGACTGGGAATGTTATAATATTTGTAAGCTTTTTTAATTGCTCTGCAAATAACTGCACAGCTTCTTTCAGTACAACTTCTTGTCCGAGCTCCTTTCAGCAAAAAATAAATTAAAATAAAATTAAAATGTATAAAAAACACATCCCATTAAATGCAGTCAGAGCTTGTTAAAAGAAGAATGTCTCCAAGAAACATTTGTCACTGGTTGTTAATATCATTTTACAGAAGACACTTAAAATTAATAATATATATATATAATGAAGCATCAAAAGTTGTGAAAAGCATAAGCAATGACAAAATCATACTCCAGTACCAGAAGAAAAAAGAAAAGAAAAATGTAAATGATATTTTTCCAATTATCATTTGCTACAAAATTGTAATTACTGCTCTGTTACCTTCGTTCTTATGACATGAAATTAAATGTTACTTATAATAATATAAACATGTAGAAACACAATAGTTCCTGACTTACTCCAACATGCTTTTTTTGAATTGATTTCCAAGGAATGTGTTCCTGCTATGTAGGTGCTAACAATCCCTGATAATTAGTCCAATGGCAGAAGATACCTGGATGTATATTTGAACATTTTAAAAATACCATTGGAATCAGATCCCAGAGCTGTCTTCATACCAACTGCTGGTATTTAAAGCTGTTTGGGGAATAACATAAAACAGTATTGTCTGGGTAAAACGATTAAGTAGTTTTTCATGTCCAGAAGCTTTATGCATGACTTTCACATTCATATGTATAAGTGTAATACATTTCCTCCTGTCATTTTCATACATTATTGAACTGAACAAAACTCAGTAAAATGCAGGCTCCACAGTTCACTTGTCAATATCAACTATGCTTTGCACAGGCTTCTGTAGCTAATTCACCTGAGTGAAGTCTTCTTTCTGCATTTTCAAGTCAAGCTGTTGCATTTTTATTTGAACGAGCCACAAAAAAATGTAAAAAGGCACAACCACATGAAATTCAGATTTTTGTTGTAATCCTAAATTTCAAGAAAAACATAATGGCCAGAGACTCTCCTCAGATCTGCATTAAGAGATGGAGGACTATTGAATACAGGTCTATCCCACTGTGTCACTGACTTCTACTCGTACCAGCCCCAAAGATTCTAGCACTCAAATTATTATTATTTTATTATTACTATTATTTTATTATTAAAATTTGTATGCCGCCCCCTCCTGCTATAAGCATCTCAGGGTGGCTAAAAACATTAAAAAATACATAACTAAAATACAATTAAAAACAACATAAAATCCCCAGATTAAAATAACCGATACCCAACCCCTCCCTAACCGAATGCACCCATCCCATCTCCTTCGGTAAATGCCCGGTGGAACAGCCGGGGAGGTCGGTGGTCAAGCAGACCTCCAACAAGAGGGAAAGAGGGGAGGTCGGTGGTCAAGCAGACCTCCAACAAGAGGGAGTTCCCCAGCCGTGGCGCAGCCACAGAAAATGCCCTCCTCATGATCGACACCCGTAGGACCTCGAGGAGGGTGCCTCCGGCCAACCATAGGGGGCAATACAGAATCCAGAGGGTGAGGCAGTCCTGCAGGTAGGTGGGTCTAGACTGTGAATCGGGCCAAGACAAGGTGGGCCAGTGAGAAGATTTCTGACTTGATCCTACTGTGGCGTACATCTTAGGGCTCTGCAGCATGTGTGGTTTCCTAGAGTTACTAACCTTGTACTAAGCAATGCCCCAGTTGTCCTCTGTCTCTCCTCAGCTCAGTATGGGTGACAATACACATGAGGCCGCTATGGCTGCTTCCCCACCTGAGTGGTGTATAATTTATTTATTTATTTATTGCAAAAACTTGTATCTCGCCCCTCCTGCCACAGGCAGCCTGGGGCGGTTAACAACAATTAATATAAAATACAATAAAACAATTAAAATCTATCCCTCAATAAATGACAATAATAATAATAATAATAATAATAAAAACAGAAAAAAAACCACCACACCCTTCTACAATTCCCATACCCCATCCAGCCCATCACCCCTCTCCCTCGCCAAATACCTGATGGAACAGCCAGGTCTTACAATTCTTACAAAAAGTTGGGAGGTCTGGGGTGAGAAGGGCCCCCACGGGGAGGGAATTCTGAGAATGCCCTATCCTGCGTGGCCCCCTGGGAAACCCGAGGGACCTCCAACAGGGTGCCCCCGGATGACTGCAGCCGCCACCCTTGGAGCCAGGTTGTGGTATACAACACACACACACCTGACTGGGCCAGCTGACAAGCCCTCCTCACCCTACCCCCAGTGGGAGAACAGAATAAATGCATAGCTGGGTGGCCCTACCCCCGGTGCACCCCTACACCCTGTCATGGCAGCCAATCATGGTTAGCCATAGCAGTTGGCCATGGCAGCACAAATCTCGGGCAGGGATGGGACTGCAAACAGATGTGCACTTTGGCCCACCTAGGCTGCCCTTGGCCCAGACCGTGTCCCTCCTTCCACTATGGGTGATAATAGATATGAGGCCGCTTCCCACCCACAGCCAAAAGGTGTAGAAGATGGTGTCCACCATCCTTGGGGCCAGGTCTGGGTACACAACACACATGGGACCAGTTCTGGGTCAGCTTCCTGCATGGGCCAGGAAGCAGTGGGTCCACATCTGATATCCTGCAAACAGATGTCTGGGTAGGTCTCTGGCCCGGACGAGCCATAGCTGGTATCTGTTATAACCCTATGTCACAACTAGGTCTACAGCTGAAGAGGAAGGTGAGTTTTCCCACCTGTGCCAAGCTCAAAATTGTGTTGACAAGGGACATGTTGCTACTTGGGCCAGTCTTAAGATAGGATGTCTGTGGCAACAGTCCTGGGCCCAGTTTTCCTGTGGGTCCTTTCAGTGGCACACAATTTTACCAGGGCAGGGTGATGGGGGCCCCCCCATCTCTCCCAGTTGGGCCCCAAACATGACCACCTCTAGGGCCCTGTGGAGGGTGTTCCCCCAATGGATTGTGCCATCGGGAAGGGGGTGGGATCACCAGGGTCCCCACTTTTTATCTTCACCCCTGGCATGGAAAATTCTAAGGATGGCCTTGGTGCTATGTCCCCACTCTTCCCCCAACAGCATACCCTACACAAGAAAATGAAGTAGGGAGCAGGGCCTAGAGATGCACTCTGTGGTCAGAGCATACCTGTGTTCAAAAAAGGACTGAAAATGTTCTTCGAGGTAAGGTCCATAAATACCTATTCGTCAAGTTGTCTGCTGGGGGCTGGGAGTGAACAGCAGGAAATGGATCATTTCAGTATGGCAGGCTATTGCTATGCTTCTCTCTAATACAACCAAACCTGACCACTGCCAGAGACAGGATGCTAGGCTAGATGACCCATTGGTCTGACCTAATATGACAGTTCTTATGTTCTTATTACCCTGTATCTTACAGGAATGCGTATACTGTTTCCTTAAATTTTAAGCAGTACATCAGATGACATGAGGTAGGAGAAAGAGACATAGATTGAAACCCATCAGTGAAGCAGAGAGTTAGAGAGTGAAAAGCTTTAGGGATAATACTACTGTCTTCCTTCTAAGATAGCTCCTTGCTCCACAGTGCTAAGTCGCATTTCCTTTCAAATAAAAGTTTTCAGAGGAAATAACTATTTTCCAAACATTTTTGTGTGAATATCTTGACTATTGTATAATATTCCACAATTTTATTTATGATATGTTGTGTCATCCAAGCCTGTCAAAATTAAACAAATATTTCTATTGATGAAAAACTAGATTTCGAGGAAGTATAAACAAAGCTGTTTCTCAACTTTTTTTAAAAAAATGATCAGCATTTCAATACTATTTTTGATAGAATATGCCATGAAAAAAGTCACAAAAATATAATTTTTTTAAGTTGCAAAGAAGATCTAAGCATCATAAACAGTTGGTTAAGCATTCCCATAGAAAAGTGCTATGCATTGCCATTTTCTAGGGATGGGGGAACGCGGTTCATTATTTCGGAGTTCGGCCCGAACTCGGCCTGTTCGGATGACTGAACCCGAATCCGAACCGACCGAACTGAACTCAGTTCTGAACGACGAAATGACCGAACAGTTTGGTCAGTTCGGATCGCACTTGGGTGAGTTCGGGTGGCTAAAATGACAAAAATGTGGTGTCACTGGAAGGCCAAAAGTGGCAGGGAGGGGGAGTCAGCTGAGGAGCAGACTTCCATGCACCAGGGGTGGAGAGGCTTGGAGTAGCAGCCAGCCTGCCCAATCACCATCCCTTTTCACCTCAGACCACTGGCTTCGCAGTCTGCGATTGGCCATGGGCTAGGCTGCATGGAGCCAACGGGGCTTGCGGTGAGGCGGGTGCAGCAGGAAAAAAACTGATTGCCTCCCCCCTTCCCAACATCTTCTGAGCTAGTCACTGTTCCTGAACAGCAGGCGTTTCAGAAAGCTCCCTCTCTCCCAGCAGTTTTTGTTCCTTCCTATTCCTAATTCATTGCCATCCTCCTCCTATTTCACCCATTCAACCCATTTACCTCCATTTTATCATTTATTTAGATTATATTAGATAGATGTAGGTGTTGTTTTTGTTTTTACCCTTCCCTGTGTTCCCTGTGTTCAATCTTCCTTCCTGCCTCCCCCCTTCATTGAATCCTTTCCCTCTCCCTCTTATTCCATCCCTAATTCTCTTCCCTAGTTTTAAGTCTGGGATTTATTTAGAGTAGGAATATTATTAGATTGATTTTCATTTCAGTTTTGTACCCCTCCCTGTGTTCTTTGTGTTTCCCCCTGTGTATTATTGTATATATAGATTGATAGTTATTAGATACCCAGTTACTAGATAGATATACATAGTAATGTAGTTAGCTTGCCATCATTCCTCGGAGAGAGGACATGTCATTCCAATGCACCAAGAAACAGCCACTCCAGCCCAAGGACCCGCCATCGGGGTTCTGGTGCCAAGTTACAGCAGGGGGGCTGTGGCCAATATGTATCTAGAAGCTGCCACTCTAGCCCCAGGACCGACTGTCATGGGTCTGGGGCCATCATTCCTTACACAGAGGCCATGTCATTCCAATACACCAAGAAACAGCCACTCCAGCCCCAGGACACGCCATCAGTGTTCTGGGGCCAAGTTACAGGCAGGGAGGTCTG
Organism: Sphenodon punctatus; assembly: GCA_003113815.1. Classification (NCBI taxonomy): domain Eukaryota; kingdom Metazoa; phylum Chordata; class Lepidosauria; order Sphenodontia; family Sphenodontidae; genus Sphenodon; species Sphenodon punctatus. The sequence continues at coordinate 3,907,540 of QEPC01008797.1, forward strand.
TGGGCAATATGTATCTAGAAGCTGCCACTCTAGCCCCAGGACCCACCATCATGGGTTTGGGGCCATCATTCTTCATACAGAGATGATGTCATTCAAATGCACCAAGAAACAGCCACTCCAGCCCCAGGACCCACCTTTTGGGGTTCTGGGGCCAAGTTACAGGCAGGGAGGGATATCGCCAATATGTATCTAGAAGCTTCCACTCTAGCCCCAGGACCCACCCTCATGGGTCTGGGGCCATCATTCCTTGCACAGAGAGCCAATTTTCCAAAGCATAAAGAAAGAGCCACTCCAGTCCCAGGACCAGCTGCCAGGGTTCTGGGGCCAAGTTACAGGCAGTGAGGGCTGTGGTCAATATCTTTAAGCTGCCTCTCTAGCCCCAGGACCCACCATCATGGGTCTGGGGCCATCATTTATTGCAGAGAGAGCCTTTTTCCAAATGCCCGAACTGAACCAAACACAATCGAATCAAACGGCTGAACCCGAACACAGCAAACGGACCAAACATCTGAAATGAATGGGCGGACTGAACCAAATGGCCGAACCCGAACCGTGACCTGTTCGCCCATCCTTACCATTTTCATAGTACAGACAGGGCCAAAAAGTTCTCAACACTGTGCTCAGGTAGTGTATTTATTTATTTATTTATTTATTTTCATGCATTTTTAACACACCCATCCTGCCACAGGCAACTCTGGGCAGCGCACAGCTTCAAACATTAATAACATTAAAAATGACTTTTAAAATAATACAGCAAAGGGAGATATAAAAAATACTCAACCTCCCCCTCCCAAAAAGTCAGGCGAAACAGCCACGTCTTGCAACAGCGTCGAAATGAGGGGAGATCCGGGGCCAAATGGGCCTCCACTGACAGGGAGTATCCACAGCCGTGGGTCATCCACAAGAAGGCCCTCTCCATCATGCTCCCCCGTCAGACTTGGGGGACTTCCAGGAGAGCACCCTCCGGTGACCGCAGGGGCCAATCCAGAACCTGGGGTGAGACGGTCCCACAAATAGGTTGGGCCGAGGCCATTTAGGGCTTTATAGGTGAGCACCAACACCTTGAATCGGGCCTAGAAGACTACAAGCAGCCAGTGCAGAGACCGAAGAACCGGTGTAATATGTTCCTGGCGGCCCAATCCCTCCAGGAGATGGGCCGCCGCATTCTGCACCAGTTGCAGTCTCCATTCCATTATCAAAAGTAGCCCCACATAGAGCACGTTACAGTAGTCAAACCTAGAGGTGATGAAGGCGTGGATGATGGTGGCCAGGTCAGAGTCTGAAACATACGGCCGAAGTTAATGCACCAGATGTAATTGGCAGACGGCACTCCTTGCCGCAGCCTCCACCTGAGCATCCAAGCGGAGTTCCGAGTCAAGAAGTGTCCCCAGACTCTGTACCTGGGGAACCAGCGGAGGGGAGACCCCATCAATGATGGGGGCTGTTACCCCTGCTGCCTTACCCACCAACATCACCTCCATCTAGTCGGGATTCAGCTTCAGTCGGTTTTCCCTCATCCAGTCCCCCACAGCTTCGAGGCACCCCTTAAGCACCGAGACTGCCGGGCCTGGGTCTGATGAAAAAGAAAGGTAGAGCTGGGTGTCATCAGCATATTGATGACACTGCACGCCAAACCTTCTGACCACCTCACCAAGCGGCTGCAGATACACGTTGAACAGGAGAGGGGACAAAACAGAACCCTTCAGGACTCCACAGAAGAGGTCTCGGTGTGATGAAAAATAATCACCGAGTACCACTCGCTGAGTTCTTCTGGCCAGGAAGGAGTGGAACCAGTCAAGAACCATACCGCCCACCCCTGCACGGTCCCACAGGCACGTCACCAACATCTCATGATCAACGGTATCAAACGCTGCCAAAAGATGTAATAGAATCAGCAGGGATGAATGGCCCTGGTCTAATTCTTGGCAAAGATCGTCAAATGATGCCGCAATCGCAGTCTCAGTGCCACATCCCGGGCAAAACCCCAACTGCGAGGGATCAAGAAAACTGACATGATCCAGATGCTCCTGCAACTGCTGGGCCACCACCCACTCCATAACCTTCCCTAAAAAGGGAAGGTTAGAGATCAGATGATAACTAGCAAGGAAGTCAATGTCAAGTGATGGTTTCTTGAGCAGGGGTCACATTACCTGCTCTTTAAGGCAGCCCGGCACCCTGCCCTCTCTAAGGGATGCATTGAAACACCCCCACCCCCCAGCAATGGCTCCATCATCTCCCGGCAGGTCCAGTTCACAACAGGTAGCCCTGACAGCCCCAAGAACATTCTTCGCATCTGCAGGGGTCATAAGCTGAAACTGATCCCACAAACAAGGACAAGGCGGGGCCTCCATAACCTCCCATTGACCTACTGCAGAAAATGCAGCATCAAAACCATGGTGAATCTGAGCGATACTAGAAAATAGCTGCTTTTGCAAATAAGAAGCCAGCTGAAAAATGACACTCAAACTAAAAAAAAAATCAAAGATAAAAATACCGAGAGTAAAAGTCACCATAAAGAACCAGTAATTGGTTTTTGATTGAATTGACAAAATTTAATAGAAAATCATTGATCTGTGTACTGTGAAAAACAAAACATTTTTGCTAGGGATTACTTTTTATTTGAAAGTTTTACTAGTTAATTAGTACTTTCCCCCACTGCATATTTTGCGGGAGATACTCTGGCACAACTGCAGGAGGTTTTAATGCTTTCAGCTGAGCAAGGGAGAGCTTGGCTATGAGCTCCACTGCAAGTATTTAAATGCCTAGTCATAACATTCTCCAAAGGTTGTAATTCAACAGGCTTTAATTCTCACCTGTTCAATTCAGCAGAGTAAGAGAATCTCCATTATTTAGTGTTTACGTCATTCCTGGGAGAAATGACCCCAATTTAGTGTAATTTCCAGCTGGAAGCTTACCAAATTGGTTCTGAATTTAAGTATCCCTGCGTGTGCACACTCATTTAATACCACTTTCTATGTAGTACATTGATTGCTCTGAAATACAAAAGACTCATCTGTGTTATTTAATAAGCTTACATGTATTAAAAGCGAAACGTACATTATTATTACCAGTAATAATGTCTTGCATTTATACGCAAGATAAGTGGGAGATAACTAAGGATGTTATGGGCTGGCTGCCAAGCTGTTGTAAAATATGACATGGAAGATAATGAATGACTTGGAAAGCTACCATACTGAGACACCTTGAACAATAGAGTATGCAGTGGTGTAAGATTAGACTTGCCAGGAAAGACTGCTACCTAGTTAGTATTTTAAAGGCCCAACTTTACTTTTAGGCAATTTTAGGGTGATTAAAGTTGCCTAAATTTACACAACATATGAAATATTTATGCAAATCTCTTCTCTGGAACAGGCGGTAACCTTGCTAGGATCCTATCCAGACACAGGAAAAAGCAAGTTCAGTGTGGTTGTCAGAATCAGGTAATGGGGTTTAAAGGCCTCAACTCTTTATTTCTAAACCAGTCCGAGGATAAATTCCATTTGGCAGTCAGTCATTGCAGGTCCAGTGTTTCTCCACCTTGCACCCAGAGCTCTCCTGGGGACCTCAATCAGGTATTGTCTACCAACAATATTCCCTGTCAAGGCTGCAGCCTACTACATGTTTTCTCAGGATGGTCCCTTCATCCCCGAGACCCAACTACATGCCCCTCCATAAGGTTCAGAAGGAAGAGGAGGGGCCCAAGACCCCACAATCACCTAGTCCTGCTAGGCAGTGCTGCACCTTCGCTCCACTCCAAGGAGGAGCAGAGTTGCAAGCCTTCAAGCACTCAACAGCTAGCCCATGCCCCACATCTCATAAGGCAATGTCTCTTGTTATATATTTGCCATCTTCTGCTCTGGTGCTAATTCTTTTTGTTTTTGCACACTGGACTTCCCTGCCCAATTTCAAGAACAATGAACAATGCTTAAATGAACCTATATACAAACAGCTATGACTATGCAGGGAGGACAAAAAAATCCCCAAACCAGCCAATTATGGATGATGACATGAATTCCTTCGTAGAAGCGGGTTCCACAGCAATGGAGCAGCCGCCAAGAACACCCTCCTCGCAGTGGCCACCCAACAAAAACGCGGGACCTGCATGAGGGCACCCCCAGATGACTGCAGGGGTCATGACAGCATATGAGGAATGAGACAATCCTTCAGGTAGGTAGGACCCAGACCATTTAGGGCTTTATAGGTCAGTGCCAGCACTTTGAATCAGGCCTGGAAGACTATAGGCAGCCAGTGCAGTGCATAAAGAACTGGAATAATGTGCTCACAATGACCCCTTCCTGCGAGCAGACGGGCTGCCACATTCTGCATGAGTTGTAGCCTCCAGACCATCATCCTGGGCAGCCCCACGTAGAGCGCAATGCTGTAGTCCAGTCTTGAGGTAACAAATACATGGATGACAGTGGCAAGGTCCTGATCCTAAATATATGGATGGAGTCATCTTACCAGATGTAATTGGCAAAAGGAGCTCCTAGTCACAGCCACCACTTGGACATCGAGATGCAGGTGGGGATCCAGGAGCACCCCAAGGCTCTGAACCCGAGAGGCCAAGGGAGGGCAAATCCCATCAATGATGGGCATCCCACCCTCGCCCAAATCACTGATCCTTACAATGGGAATCACCTTCATCTTATAAGGATTCAGCTTCAGTTGACTCAGCCTCATCTAGTCCCCCACAGCTGCCCGACATAGGGAAAGTACAAAGACTGCCAGCCCTGGGTCAGATGAAAAGGAGA